>JAMPIV010018879.1:0-114838 GCA_024509875.1 Oreohelix idahoensis | reverse complement strand
CTCATGTTGATTGAATCTATTTTCCAATGTTCGATTAAGCGTTTATAGATAATCTTCTTCAAAGACCTTGAAAGGCGGCTGCCATCACTACCGCTGATTCATCCTGTTGTCAAGGGGGTGTGACGTCATCGGTGTAGATACAAAAAGTGTTCATTTCGCTCGAAGGAAAATTATTTCTTTCAACTCGATAATCTTTGAGTATTTTTTTACAATGAAATTCCAGTTCCGCACCACATCGGCCACCACTGTTGCGTGGGATGGTTTTCACTGGTATTGGAGGGTCCTTCGTTCGATTATTATCTTGGAACAAGGGACAACGTTATATTGATTCATCATTTGTTGAATGTCCAAGAATACACTCGTTCCCTTCGGAGCTCATCAATATATATACATATTTTTCTTATCAGAAGAGTTCTTCATTTGCATAATCAACAACATTGGCAAATGCAGCAAATAGCTGTAACGTATCGATGTGATAAAGTCCTCAATTCAGAGTCCATGAATTTATTTACAGTTCACACACAAGACATTCACGTAGGTATAGATTCATATATAGTCATTAGAAATTACATGCATAGTATTCATGTCCGTCCGTGTCAAAACAATATGTCAGAAGAACATCGTGGCTATATACGTGCGCTGTTGTAGTCAACAGCCAGAAATGAGCACATGAGTTCTTGACAGCTACAATTTGAATCATAATGCGATTCTCCTTCCATCATTTAGTTAATTTAATTAATCTCATACTTATATTAATAACCGAACTGACCCTGAGTTCTACATCGATTTATATATGTAATATAGGCTATATACTCAGCCTTTTATCCTTGGAAGAAATACAAGACACGACCTTCTTGCTTGACGGATAGCGTAACAAGGGCCATGTAACCAAGTCACCCAGCGTGACCTTCCCAACGCGAATGCGTCATAATCTCCGCATATATTTCGCGTTCAGTATACCGTAAAATATCGACATATTCTATAAATGTTAATGAACCCTAACGTTGCGCATGGCTAAACCCCAGCAGACGCCGTCATTTAAAATAACACCGTAACAGGGGGGCATAATGTTGAGCTCCTCTGGCCACAGACGCTTATCTTTCGTGATGGCGGCAGGAAAAGACTCCTCTGCTCGATAGCCTCCCTGTGTTCTGGAGACACCTCACTGGTCACTATCTGGACCCAGGAGTATGCTGTCAGCCTCTAGATTCAGCAAAGCTCAGACCAGGTGCTGCTCAATAACTTTAGGACCACGGTCCCTGAAACAAGAAGGTTGTACCTCCTATTTCAGAACTAATTTATAATAAATTTCCAGACTGAACACAATACATAACAAACACTGAGTTCAGAGCGGTAGGCCAACTGCTATCTTCATCTGAAACAATTTTCACCAGTATACTCCTCCCTAATGGTTACTACGCCTCTGCAATTCCAGCATGATTTCTTTCTAGTCAATAAGATAGGTGTCAGTGTACTGTTTGGCAATTCCATGTAGTTTTACTTTCCTCCGACACCTTCTGTTCAGGTGGGAGCACTATATAGGCTTTACCTCATGTTCGCTACTGAACCACACATATATACAGACATAAATTACACTGACTAACAAAAAAAAACTTTTTTTTTCTTTCTCTAACATTTCTATGTTTTTCTGGTCAATTTTAATGCGCTGTTTTTAAATCTGCAAACCGTTTTTCTCTATCAGGTCGGGATCTCTAGAAATACGCAATTGAAGTTTTTTAACAACGCATACAGTATTACAACATCATTTGTACAAGAAGTATAACAGTTATGTAGGCTTGAATTTCTTTGCAGTCGACTTTCGTCGGTGAATGGCATGTGGTACATCGCGATGAAGCATCCAACAATAATCGGCAAGCATGGTCACACTCCACCGTCCTTGATAACGTGACTCCATTACGGCGATATCTTGATGGAATCGTTCTCCATGTTCATCGCTGACTTCGCCAAGGTTGTCAGGGAAAAAGTCAAGATGCGAATTGAGCAAATGGATTTTGAGGGACATGTTACAGCCCATAATTCTGTATGCATCTATGCACTGCTTAACAATATGCACATAGTCGACAGATTTGTGATTTCCCAGAAAGTTATCGACGATCGATTTGAATGCCATCCATGTGCGAAGTTCACTACCATGTAACAAGTTCTCGAATTGTTTGTCTGCAATAACTTTCCTAATCTGAGGTCCTACAAAGATACCTTCCTTTATCTTTGCATCGCTAATTTGCGGAAACTTTTCTCGAAGATAAGTGAAAGCTTTGCTCGTTTTATCTAACGCTTTTACGAAATTCTTCATGAGCCCCAACTTTATATGTAACGGTGGTAAAATGATGCTGTCTTTGTTAACTAATGGCTCGTGTATTACATTTTTATGCCCGAGCTGCATACGATCCCTGATAGGCCACACCTTTCTTGCATAATGTTCCTGTCTGTTACGGCTGTCCCATTCACATAGGAAGCAACAAAATTTAGTAAACCCAGTCTGCATGCCCGTGAGAATTGCAATGACCTTTAGGTCTCCACAAATCCGCCATTGGTAGTCATTGTACTTTATTTTTGCCAAAAGTATAGCCATATTGTCATAAGTTTCTTTCATATGAACAGAGTAGGCGACTGGAATTGATGAAAATAAATTTCCATTATGCAATAACACGGCTTTTAGACTAGTCTTGGAAGAGTCGATGAAAAGTCGCCATTCGTTGACTATGTGCTCATGACCGAGGTGCACCATTAGACCTTTTACATCTTTGCAATAGCAAATGTCATCATCCATCTCAAAGTATTGAACAAGTTCTCTGTGTCTATGACGAAATTTAGATATCGGAGTATTGGGCGCTAAAAGATTCCATTCTTTGAGTCGCGAACCGAGTAATTCCGCTTGTCCTTTGGTGAGAGCGAGATCACGTATTAGATCTGAAAGTTCTGAATGGTTAATTAAGTGAACACCATCATTCACCGGTATATAATCCGAGTCAGAATTAGTTT
This sequence comes from Oreohelix idahoensis, assembly GCA_024509875.1. Classification (NCBI taxonomy): domain Eukaryota; kingdom Metazoa; phylum Mollusca; class Gastropoda; order Stylommatophora; family Oreohelicidae; genus Oreohelix; species Oreohelix idahoensis. Next base: position 111,835 of record JAMPIV010018879.1, on the reverse strand, counting down.
CTAAAGCAGGTAAACTATCACTTTCTGATGGTTCATTCACGTCCAACGGATATTGTTCTGGTGGAACTGGGATCGGACACATGATTGGATCACGAGGCACTGGTTTCGAAACCGATTCAATATTTGGATAAACCACAGACTTTCTAGTTTTAAAAGTGAAACCATAGATATTTGTCAAGCAGAAGTAACAATCAGTAGTGTGATTTGTCGGTTCACGCCATATTACTGGCACTCCAAAAGGCATCAACTTATGCTTCGGCGATTTTCGTAACCAACCTGCCAATGTATTTGCACAAGTCGAACAAACTGCATTTGGCTTCCAAGATTTATTTGCATCATCAACTTTCGAATCGAAATAAAGTTCATATGCTTTCTTTAGCAATGGTGTAAAGTTTTTCTAGTTAACACGATCGGTAAAATATCCGCACACGTAACAGAACAGATCAGCCGAATTTCTACAACTTCTAGAAGCCATATTTCACTCGGAATTATTTCAAAATACAGTAACTATTTGAAATATAACGTAACATATGTCATGCATCTTTTAGCAGTATAAAAAGTAGAATTATTTTGCATTTTATTAATTTTTAAAAAGTTATATAGTAAAAATGAAACAGAGCAAGTAACGGTTTCCCAAAAATATATTTATTCACAAATATCTTAAGAACCCGACGTGATAGAGATAAACGGATTTCAAATTTGAAATCAGCGCAAGAAACTGACCTAAGAACACTTATTCTTATATAAGAAAGAAAAATGTTGTTTGTCAGTGTTATCAATTTACATTCAATTTTCATTAAAAAGATATCAAATATTTCAAGCTTACCACAATTCATGGAATAATACACAGTTACGTTGACTGGCAATGAATATAGCACAATTTCGATCTGCCGATGTCCCAGGCTTTTATTTAGAAAAATATGCACTGGCGCTCAACGCACTGGTTCTTTAGTAAGTTTATTTGAAAATGTGGTGCTGACCTGACGCCTCTGATTGACTATATTGGCGGGTCTAACCAATCGTGCCATGTTTACACAAGCGTTTGAAAAAAAGTACTCCTACTCACGTTTCCCTAACAACAAAGAATCAATATTTATAGCCCGACTAATCGTGTTTAGCCTTACATTTACTTTCCGCCAATCAAATAGGAGGTAACATGGGGACCTATTTCCCGTACAATGGTGGTTTTAAAATCTGCCACTGAGCGATTCTGATTTTGGGGTTGTCTGACACCCTCACTATTTCTTTTGGCTATAATCTGTTAATTCCTAGACTATTTGCGTAACACTTAACATATTATTTGTCAGCAAGTCCTAAGGAACCCAAATATACAAATTTAAAGGAGCCAAGTGGCTGCGTTCAAAATATGCATTTTCTTCTAGGATAGTCGTGCTGTTTGTTTTTTTATTTTTATTTTTTATTTTTTTATGTTTAGAACCGCCACCTGTCCTGCTGTACTGTCAGACTAATGTCAGGATTTCAGACATAAAACAGTAGAATGTCATGTTTCCTAATAAGCGTTTTGTAAGTTTTTTAAAACCTAACTCTCGTATGGGTAGTGTTTTTTATCACTGTCGCTTTGAAAAAAAACTAGTGCTTGTGGCCTTACACGCGTGTTAGGGGTGGCATTAATTGTGTATCGCGAGACTGTGGTAGTATTGCCTGCGTTCCGGCTTTCAGCCCCTCCCTTTCTTTCTATCCTTAGTCCATCTGTCTTTCGTTTATGGTAACTTAGTGTATAAAATGACATGAATGGAATATTAAATATAGGTCAGCTTGCGTATCTCAAGGTTACGAAGGAGAAAACAAGGGGGATTTCGAGTACAGTCATTGTGACAGCACTGTTCTTTACCATTCTTCTTTCCTTTTATTAAATTTATTTGTTAGGCTTTACATTTACGTTTTAATTTATATATGTGGATTAGAATTTCACACGACACCTTCCGCGATCCATAGCTTAGCTGTTCTTATAATAGCATCAGGGTCCCTTCTGAGGACGTGGCCAACCCAACTCCAGCGTTTGCCAGCTATGATGGTGTGCATGTCCTCTTGGTTACTCCGAATAAGTAGTTCTTGGTTGGTGATGGTATTAGGCCAAAAGATTTGGTGAATTTTCCTCAGGCACACTGTGTGGAAAGAGGACAGTTTCGACATTTCCTTCTCTGTTACTCTCCAGCATTCCACACCACAGAGAAGCTCAAAAAGCATACAGCTCTCATATAATATTAATTTGGTGTTTGTGCTGTACTGGGAAGACTTCCAGATGTTGTTGAGACAAGCAAAGGCTGATCTCGCTTTATTCATTCTGTTGTTAATGTCCTTGCTTGTTCCGCCGCCTGGTGTTACCATGCATCCTAAGTATGTAAATGTGCCTGTCTGTTCTAGCTTCTGGTTCCTTATTGTTATTGGTTCAGGATTGCCCACATTGAGTGTCGTGACCTCTGTCTTCTTCAGATTGCTGTTCAGACCTACCTGCTGGCTATACTTATTCAGTCTATCGGTTTTTTCTTGGATGTGTTGATGTCAATGTGCGAGTAGTGCAATGTCATCTGCATGTTCCAGGTCTTCCAGTGTAGAAAATGTTGTTCATCTAATTCCTCTTGGACTGGCCTCTATTGCATCACCCAGTCTGTGACTGTCAAACTAAAAGTTGTTGATAAGGTGCATCCCTGTCGTACTCCTGTCTACACCTCAAAGGTTAGATTGCTCTGCCCAACAATACACGTAAAGTTGGCATAGAGGCTTTTTATGATTGACACTATGCAGCTTGGAATTCCATAAGCCCTCAGTAGTTTCCATAAACTGTCCCTATGTATGCTGTCAAAAGACATTTCAAAATCAACGAAATTAATGTACAGCTGTCTTTGCCATTCTGAGCACTGCTCTATAATGTTCCTGAGAGTGAATATATGATCTACACATGTTCTGTTCTTTCTAAATCCTGCTTGTTCTTTCCTCAGTTTGTGGTCTACTGCTTTTGAAATTCTTTTTATAATTATCCTGCCTAGTATTTTGCTAGGAACTGAGAGAAGAGTGATTCCTCTCCAATTATTGCAGTCTGCAAGATCTCCCTTCTTGGGCAATTTAACAATTATTCCTTTGTTACACTCTGATGGTGTTGTCCCCGTTTTCCAGACTTGTGCAAATAATGGTTCTAATAGTTCTGCTGCTATTTCAGGGTCTGCCTTGAATAACTCAGCATTTAAATTGTCGTGACCAGGCGCTTTTCCATTCTTTAACCCTATGATAGCTGTGATGATTTCTTCTCTTCGTGGAATGTCTGTAATTACGTCTAGGTCACTTTCCGCCTGAGGAACATTCAGCTGAGTCTCTGGTGGTTCCCTATTCAGTGTTTCTCTGAAGTGCTCTGCCCATCATGTTTCCTGCCCCTGTGCTGTGGTGATGAGATTTCCTTGTTTGTCTCTATCCAATCTTGTCTCGTTCTTTCCTGGAATCCCAAGCATGATTCGCTGCTTTCCTTGTATATTGTTGAAATGATGTGGAATTTCTGGTCAACATCATCAGTCGCTGTACTTTCTTGGCTTTTGGCAATTCGATATCGTCTCTTTACATCAACCACGAAAGCTTTTTTGGTTAGGGGGTCATTGAGTTATATCTTTATGTTATATATTTTCTGTTTGATTGTAATTGGTCAAGCAGCTCTGAGTTTCACCTTCATTCTTGCTACTACAAGGTGATGATCACTTCCCACATCTTCACCTCTTCTTACTTTTACGTCTTGTAATGCATGTCTCCATCTACCATTGATCATAATGTGGTCTGTCTGGTTTCTGTCCCGTCCGTTTGGTGATTCCCACGTTAACTTGTGCACTTCTTTGTGTGGAAAAAGTGTTCCTCCAATGACCAGATTGTTAATGCTGCAGAAGCTTATTAGTTTGTCCCCATTCTCGTTTATTGTTCCACTGCCGCATTTCCCCATTACTCTTTCATTATAAGTATTGTGTGTACCAACTTTCGCATTGAGGTCTCCCAATACTATACAGTGCAGACCTGATAAGGAGAACTCACCAGGGACCCAAGAAATAGTTCTTCTTATCAGAAATTCCTCTTATCAGATAAGAGTTCCACCCGTGTGTTACCGGGGCCCGAAAGGGGAGCAAAGAATAGTAACACTGCACCCTACAACGCATGTCGTAAAAAGCGACTAAGGAGGGTTGGGCATGGGGCTGTTTACCCCATCCCGTAAATACTTCGCACAGTGGGCTGATCACCTGCTTGCCAACCAATCTGATTACGGAAACAATGATAGATTGTTTGGTCTGTTGTTGTTCCACAAAGACGCCACTAGGCGTGGTGGAAACAGCAATAGATTGATCAATTTGTTGTTGCCCTAAGACGCCACTAGGCGTACTGGCCACACACTGCTTTGCCGGTTGATGGCTAAGGATGGAAGAAGAAGAAGAAGAAGAAGATAAAAGTTCAAGCATATGGTAATGCATTTGCAACGTACAATGCAATAATGAATTAGCGTTGAATACGACAGATGTATGACACAGAAAATATGTAAATCACCAAAAGTGTTAATGTACAACGTTGGCACAGATATCTAGATAATAACAGCACTTTTTACACTTTGAAAAGAAAAAGCTGCAATTTTCCTCTGTATCTTAGTACCTGTACTTGAATGAATAAAAATGTCTTTCCATGACATCCTTAAATTCAAAGAAATTATAAATTAAATCATCTTGGCATCCAGCCTGCATTATATACATGTTAGTTTTATCCATGCAATTTGAAACTTCCAACTGTGAAATAGTTTGTACCGTTAACCCACAGTCATCATTATCTCTAGAATTTGTAAACTCTTAAATGATAAAGCACTCTTAAATGAAAAAGTCTGTAATTTTCCTCTGTGCCTTGGTACCTGAGTTAATAAAATGTCTTTCCATGGCCTCTTTAAATCCAAAGAAATAAGAAATTAAATCATCTTGGCATCCAGCCTGCATTATAATATACGTTAATTTTATCCATGCAATTTGAAACTGGAAAGGACAGAAAATGAAACTGTTGGCATACACATCCCTAGAATATCAGCACTGGCAAGGCTAGCACTACATGTAGTAACAATATCATTGTCAATGTTGACAAAATCTTCTGCTGAAATGTTCAGTTCCTGATATAGTCGATGAAGCAAAGGTTCCACAGAAGTTTCAATTATAATACTGCCATTACAAGTATTTGATACAACCGTGTTTTCATCATCTGTATGATCTCCAACTTTAAAGCCTGCTTTTCGAAAACAGTTTGCAATAGTCACAGGCAACACTTTACCCCATGCAGATTTCAACATAACAATAGCGTCCAGAAGGGTTATCTTGAAGTCTTCAGCAACCAAGTCTGCATCAATGTGACCTACAAGTTTGGACAACATTGCTGACCTATAATGAACCTTCAGATTTTGAATAATACCTTGGTCACAAGGCTGAAGTTTGTATGTCGCATTTGGTGGTAAAAATAAAAGTTCTGTTGCTTTTAGATTTTGAACATTTAGGTGGGCTGAACAGTTGTCAAGCACCAAAAGAACTTTGCGATGTTGACGTTCCATAGAATGATCAAATGCATGTAGCCACTTGGTGAAAATGTCTGATGTCATCCAGGCTTTTGAATTAGCTGCATAATCAACACACAATTTTTTCAAACCTTTAAAACAGCGTGGATTTTTGAATTTACCGATTACAAGTAATGGCAATTTTTCTGAACCATCCATATTTGTACACACAACAGCTGTGATTCTTTCTTTCGATTTCCCCCCCCCCCCCCATGACACTTTTCATTTCTGAAGGAAAAAGTCTTGTCAGGCAGCAATCTCCAAAACAATCCAGTTTCATCAGCATTAAACACATCAGCGGAATTATACCTACTCATGGCTGGTTTTAGCACCTCCACCGTCCATGACTCGGTAGTCGTTTCATTAACAGAATGCCTTTCCCCACACAAAGCTTTGTAAGTAATGTTGTGCCGTTTTTTAAAACGACCCAACCAGCCAGGACTACATTTCCAGCCAGTCCGACCTTCCAGAAGTGCTAACTCTTCTGCCTTTGCAGTTAATATAGGTCCATTTACAGGAACATTTGCTGATCTCGCCATGGTGAACCATTTTAGGAGTGCCGTGTCAACATCACACGCCGCTTTTCGGTTCTTCATTCTGTGACAATGAACTTGTCCACCATAAAACATTTTTCTGTACCGATCCTTATTTTTTTATGATTCCTGAAAGCGTTGATTTTGGAATGTCGAATTCCTTTGCTATTTCCATTTTCTTTTTGCCACTATTTTCCACTTCTTGTAATAGCTCAATCTTTCTTTTCAAAGATATGGATTTTAACTTTCCAGCCATTTTTAGAGGGGAAATAACTCAAATTCTAACATCGACGAAGCGCGCAATTTCCGAAAATAGCCGAAAAGTTGTACAAATGTCCAGGTACTGTATTTGAAAAAAGTTCGTCTTAAGCAGATCAAATTATATAGTCGGGACACGTTTAATCGTTCGGCATATCCGAAAATTCGTGATAAACGGATTCCGCTTAACCGGACATTTTTTACAAAGACAAAGAAGAAAAATTGCCGGGGATAAACAAATTGTTCTTCACAACAGAAATTCGCCACATCCGAGATCGCCTTAAGCGGTCTGCACTGTAATAAGATCGTACCTAGGTGCAGTTCCGATTTCCTTTTATAGGTGTTGACAGAAGTTGTCCTTGACCTCTTCATCGCTGTCATTTGTTGGTGCATAGCATTGTACGAGTATATCCCTCTCAGTCTTGCTCTTATCAGTCTGTTGTTGATGGGTTACCATTCCAGTAATGACCTTTCTACTTCTTTCTTCAGGATAATGGATACGCTTTCATTGTGCTGACCATCCTCTCTACCAGAGTAGAGTACTGTTTCTCCTGTAGCTGTTTTTATTCTTCCCGTCCCGGTCCACCTGCTCTCACTTATTCCCAGGATATATAATCTGTAGTTCCTCATCTCTGCTGTGATCTGCCTCAGCTTTCCTGCCTCATTCATGGTTCTGACGTTCCAGAATCCAATTCTAGTTTCGTTTTTTTGCGGTCGTGGCATTCGTTTTCATGCCAATAGCTTCCTTTCGGTTTTCACCACAGACAGTCATTCGAGCCTGAGACTCCGGATGTTCGTCTCGCATAAAAGTGTTTCCATTTGTTGTTGTTTCCGTAACTGTTCAGATTTTTTACATAGGCAGGGGTGTCGGCCCTGCTCTAAAACCCCCAACCTGGAGGACCAAGGTACCAGCTTTTGTCTGACCCCTACCCGCACAGACCTGTCCAGCTTGGTTGAACCTACCAGGAGTAAAACTCCCGCTGGCATAGGTCTGGGGGTTGTCAGGGTACGCAAGCTGCCCTACTGCTACGAGGTTTAGGTACCATTGATGGCAGATTCCTTATTTGAACCATGTTTATTAATTTTGTAAAATACATTAGGTTTGAAAATTAATTGTAGCGCGTTAATAGATTATCAAATTTGAAATGTCATAATTTACGTGCTTGATTTTTCAAATGTCCATATAACATTGCTTTGATATGTATTTTGGAAAACAAGCTGAATACCGGAACTCTTTACTCTGAACATAGTTTGGAAAGAATTCTTGACAAATAAGAGAAGACTTATGTCCCGTATATAAGAAGCTTGGTTTCATCACAAAATATAACCACAATCCATACAGCATTGAAAGGAAGAACGGACGGGGATTTGGTCAAAAATCCGCTACAAGAAAGTTGAAAGAGACATGTTTCAATTATTTAGAAGCAGTAAAAGAGGTAGGAAAAAGCAGTGCAGGAGGTGGCCAATGACTACATGGGAAAGGAGCCCTGCACAACATGGAATGATATATGGCAAGAGAAAGCTTCGTTGTCAGATCACTGTATGACCTGCTGCCATACTAAATGGGGAAAGTTGCTTGCCAGGGGAGGCAGACACTGGCAGCTAGCGCCTTCAATAGATTATCTAACATTTGGAAATTACGATCATTGAATATACAAACCAAGCTTCGTCTGTTTAATTCAAATGTTATCTCAATGTTAAGATATGGCTGTGAGAGTTGGAAAATAACAAAATCATTGGAGAACAAGCTGAATACATTCGAGAACAAATGTCTTAGAAAACTCATGAACATCAGTTGGAAAGAATTCAAGACTAATCGACAAATTGGGGCTGAGAGAAGACTAGGCAAAAGAAATATGGAGATCGTAACAATCCAGAAAACTATATAAGGAAAAGACGATGGGCGACATATATGTCGGTATCAAAAGTCCTACGAATGGCAAAACAACAGAATACCACTACAGGCTGGCGGAGTCACTTGGGTTCCTGAGGGTAAGAGGAAAAAAGGAAGACCAAAAGAAACACTCAGAAGAACAATAATAAGAGAAGGAAGAACGTTGGGCCTAAATAATGTGCAAGAGCTAAGAGGAGTGGCGTTACAACGAACAACCTGGAGAGCACTGGTTTCTGCCTTATGCGCCGTGTTTGGTGCTTAAAGAATTTATTATTATTATTATTATTATACAGCATTGGTGTAGCTAGAGTCCTTGTTAGGACTGGAATTGACTAGCAAATAAAGCTATCAGCGCTTTTCAAAGCTGGCTTTTAATGCTGAGCACAAAGAGTTTGCCTTTCTTTATTCACTGGACACCTTTTGTCTATATGATTAATGTATTAATAATGTATTTTATCATGTACGACATACTTACCCTGACGGACTCTACGACTCCATGATGTTGTATTATAACAAGAAAACGACATACTCCCCTTAATGGACAATTTGACCTCCTGACGGTGTGTCATAATATAATAATTCTGATTACAGTAGTTAATAATTAGAAGGGGTGGCATCATCACTGAGCGCGTACCATACACTGGGCTTGTTTTGTTTCAGATTTCAATTTTTGAGTGTACCACGTGATAATACATGGCCTCAGCATTGTGTATTAGGACCAGGAGTCGTAACCAATTCAGTCCGTGGACCACCGCTGCTACCTGGCCTCAACATTGTGTCTTTAGACCAGGAGCCATATTCACCTCAAACTGTGTAAATAACTCGAGAACCAGTGGACTATCACTGCTGTCTGGTTTCAGCATTTTGTCTTCGAGGACCAGGAGCCTATCTACGAGTTAGGTGCATCTCACACAGAAAATACGACCAAACAAAATATTAAAAAGCTGTAGATAAGAAAAGGACTAGTATTGACATTGGCTCACGTTACTAAATTCCCTTGTGCAATTTTTGTTATGTATTTTCTTGTTGAAGAAATTTTAAGCGGTAGGGATTAAATTCGAGCTACATTCACAATCCCTACAGGCATAGGATAAGTCTAGCGAGGGGGTAAAGTACCTGCCTGTTTTTTACTTCTATATCTTCTGAACTGTGAGGTTGATTATCCAACTTCGCGACACACTTATGTGCAGTGACACCGTTTGGGATCTCCAGCATTAAATAAACTAACCAATCCTGAACCAGGGTTGCCAGACGAAAATTGTGGGAGAAAAAAAAGCGCCAAACACCTTCACACACACACAAAGCCAAACACCCACCCCCCCCCCCCCCCCCCCCCCCCCCCCCCCCCCAACACATTATAAAAAAAAGCACAAAAAAAACTACTTAAATAGATTATTCATACTCACATCACAAAAAAGCTCCAGATCCAGGTCATCATTGACATCCCCACTGGAACCTTCACCGTATACTTTGTCAGAAGTATAGTGTTTTAACATTTTTTGACGATGCAGTTAAGTTCTTACAACATTTGTTAGCAACAGTTAGGCTCTGATTCTTACAATAGCGCCAAGCAGAAGCAGGTGCATTCTGTTTCTTGCTTTTATCTTAACTGATGGTACAAGAGAGAATATCCTCTCAACTACTGCATTACTCACTGGAGTTGTTAGATACGTAAGGGTATACGCGGCGAGCTCTGTAAACGATCATGTCAAGCTACTAGATACGGATCCGCTGCTGTTAATCAGTTTTGTCGTTTACTTTTTTTTTTCATGCCACGAATTCATACTATTTTTTTTTTGTCGTCTGCTATGTCTTTTCTTGTCATTTTGTATGTTACCAGTGAGTTCTAGCTGTTCTCTTGTCGTAAAAACCTTGACACCCCCTCCTCCAATACACAAGACAAACTTGCTCTGTTTTTATTCTTTGATATCTTCACTGGCACAGTAGCTTCTTTCAGGATATCATCTTAGCATTTCACGATTTGATTTCCCGGTGAGCGTCTCACATATTTCTTTTCTATTGTCTGGCGTCCTCCTGTTTTTATATCTTATCATTGTCTGCAATCTACCCATATTTATTTATTTACTACAGGCCTCAGGTTTCCTTCATTATTTATGCATGTGTTTACTCTTCCTCTAATCCATGTTTTATTTCATCCCTGACAGAAAACACAAGACTACAGTTCCGCGTCACGATGAATCAATTACGTTGCTTGAGTATAATTATGATGTCTGCGTTTGTGGTAAGCAAGAATTTATGATCATCATTGTTAGACTTTTTTAGGCTCAAGTTTATCATCATACCATTTGAAGGTGGAATACAGAATCAATCCCTGTTTTTTTCATTTTTATATCTTGACTCATTTCCATTAATTTAAACGAAACAAACGTCAAAATAAAGAAAAAAACTGCTGTATTTTTATATAAAAATGATATGGCACATTAATATTACAGCTTAGCGTAGGATCCGGCCTGTTTTAACACGTCACTTCATAGATGTAAGTAATTTATCCTGTTTCTTGTAACGTCAATTCATTAGCCATTTCAGATTTGCTTTAAATGTTTTTTTTCTGCAAATGACAAATAAAACGTGTTAGTCAACAGTCAAATGTCAGTTATTGCCCCTTGTTTGGACATTTATTTAATGCATATTCAATAATGTGTGTCCGATTGGCAGAGTGGTTAGAGCGCTGGCCTCTCGCGGCGAAGGTGCCTTGCTCGATTCACGCTCCAGTCTACCCTGCTGTAAATAAGGACCTGACTTTGCTTTTGAGTAAGGGAAGGAAAAGGCAGCGAGCAAGGGAACTGGTCATCCCACCTCTCGATGCTGGACCTAGTATAGCGAAGTCTCTAACACTTCACTCCCCTACGCCTGTATATACTATAGGCTACCTTTACTTGTTTGTTTTTTTAAATATCCAATAAATACAAGTGAGGATATACATATTTGAAAAATGGGGAATGACTTTTCAATCTTCCTGTCGAATGCAGTGAACCGGGACGGTGTTCAATGTGAAATACACTATTAGACAGTATGTGATGCGAAATACACTGTTGGATGTTGTGTGATGTTAAATACACTGTTACACGTTATATGATGTTAAATACACTGTTAGATGTTATGTGATGTTAAATACAATGTTACACGTTATATGATGTTAAATACACTGTTAGATATAATGTGATGTTAAATACACTGTTACACGTTATATGATGTTAAATACACTGTTAGATGTTATGTGATGTTAAATACACCGTTACACGTTATATGATGTTAAATACACTCAAAAATCAACACCATTCCGCGCTCATTAGCCATCTTTCACTATAAAAATCATATTAAGCGAATTTATCGATTTTTTATATTTTCCTCTTTATCTCAAGAGTGCGGGATTTTATCGATTTTTATGTCTGTTGTACGAGTATATATGTATATATATATTGTATGAAGAAACAACACAATACCAGCACAATACAACAACACACAACAATTAAAATACCTACACACAACACACCAGACAAACCAAAAGCAATACCACCCACACCACACCGCTTATACATTGTCTTACTCCGGCGCTACACCCCAACACACACTCATGAGTCATCACCCCGCCAGCCAAAACCAATACCCCCGCGCACTCAAAAATCAACACCACACCACACTCATTAGCCGTCTTCCTCTATAAACCTCATACTAAGCGAATTTATCGATTTTTTAATATTTTCCTCTTTATTTCAAGAGCGCAGGCTTTTATCGCTTTTTATGTATGTTGTATATATATATATATATATATATATATATATATATATATATATATATATATATATATATATATATATATGTATCTATATATATATATATATATATATATATATATATATATATATATATATATATATATATATATATATATATATATATTATAATAATAATAGCCCCTTCAGTCATAACTGACTATGGGAATGCGCCCCTGAGGTGACAGCCCTCAGCTGCTTATTTTCCTGGTGCTCCTTTCGACGTTTTCTCCTCACCTCTGCTTCTTGTGTGAGCCTCTCTTCGCCCAATCTGAGGTGGCGCCGTAAATAGTATCGCCACTTAGTGCGATCGGCAGCTTTATCCTCCCATGTTGCTGGATCCATGTCCAGTGCCCTCATATCTCTCTTGCACACATCTTTGAACCTCAGCTGTGGTCGCCCAACTGTTCTCTTGCCCTCTGCTAATTGTCCGTAGAAGATATCTTTTGGGATGCGACCATCATCCATGCGGCGAACATGGCCAAGCCAGCGAAGTCTGCGCTATCTAAGCAGCGTATACATACTTTGAAGGCCAGCACGTGACAACACCTCGACATTTGTCACTTTATCTTTCCACGAGATGCCGAGGATGCGGCGTAGACACCGCAAATGGAAGGTATTGAGCCTTCTTTCTTGCTTAGCATAGGTCGTCCAGGTCTCGCTGCCATATAGGAGTGTGCTGGTGACGCAGGCATTATATACCGCAGCTTTGGTCTTCATTGCGAGTTTATATATATATATATATATATATATATATATATATATATATATATATATATATATATATATATATATATATATATATATATATATCACCCGTGTGTTACCGGGGCCCAAAAGGGGAGCAAAGAATAGTAACACTGCACCCTACCACGCATGTCGTAAAAGGCGACTAAGGAGGGTATGGGCATGGGGCTGTTTACCCCATCCCGTAAAAACTTCGCACAGTGGGCTGATCACCTGCTTGCCAACCAATCTGATTACGGAAACAATGATAGATTGTTTGGTCTGTTTTTGTTCCACAAAGACGCCACTAGGCGTGGTGGAAACAGCGATAGATTGATCAATTTGTTGTTGCCCTAAGACGCCATTAGGCGTACTGGCCACATACTGCTTTGCCGGTTGATGGCTAAGGATGGAAGAAGATATACATATATATATATATATATATATATATATATATATATATATATATATATATATATATATATATATATATAATATTGTATATATAAACAAAAAAATATATTGTATAAATATATTGTATAAATAAACAACAACACAAAAACCCACCAGCTAAACCACAACACACAACAATTAAAATACCTACACACCCGCCATTATCCAGCTAATATATGGCTATATAAAAGTCAGCGCATCCTCCACAAATTATAATCGTTTTGCGCATACTATACTACTCCCTTGGCAGTAGAATAGATAGGAGGATCGTATTCCTATGGAAGAAGCACGGAAAGATGAAGGAATTCAACTACAAAAAAGCTGAATTATATTCTGTTTTTTTCAAGGTTTTTTAATTCTCGGCTCACTTCTACGGTTTTATTATATGTCAGTAATGACAATAAGCTCAAGACGATTCTTCCTTCGTTTTCCCAATCCCCCCTGTCTTTTTTAAAATTATTCAAAAATGTCACAGAACGGATTATGAGAGTGAATGGTGAAGTAATTGTGGTTGAGTGCCACTGAAGTTGTTACACATGGGAGTGTAGTGAGCTTAGGTTAAACTCATGGGCATAGAGCGTGTCTGACTGATAGTCAGGGTTGTAGTGAGTTTGTAGAAATCTTTGCGAGAGCTTCTGGAAAGCATGTTTGAGTGTCAGCATAAGTCAGGGTGATTTGGTAGTGCTTGGATGTAAAGAGGTCGGCGTTGTGATTTCGAGCTGAGGGGTTGCGTGGATCAGGAGAAGCCGGGGATGTGATCTTTGCCTGTGAAGTTATGATATTTGAGATAGTTGTTGTCTGTATGACTTATTGAGAGGTCATTATATGATTTATTGAGAAGCCGATTGTAAGGTTGAGATGTAACGATCATATGGTGGGGGATTGGGGGTGATGATGCACCGATGTGTGGCGTGTTGGGTGATGAATGACAGTTCACGAATGAATTTACTCAACGCTGGCTTACAGTTAAATAATATATATTTAACAACCATATCAAGTCCTGGTTATCATACATTGAATAGTCACATCTCAATCTATCTCCATTTGTCACTGTTATCGATTGTTCTATTTTTTATGTTTATTTCTCATTTTCCACTTTATGCATTGTTTGAATTGTTTCTTTTCCCTTCTGCACTTTTCTCATCTCACTTCTTTTACATTTAGCTTTACACCGTCTCTCCCCTCCCCCCCTCCCCCCCCCCCCCCCCTCCCCCCCCCCCACCCCCCCCATCCCCCCCCCCCCCACCCCCCCCCCCCCCCCCCCCCCCCCCCCCCCTCGTGATCTAGTAACTTCTATATATTTTGATAATGATTTATGTCTGCTACTCTTTATTCCTTGCTCATGTCCACACCTGTCAACTGTTACTAGCGATAGAGGTGGCCTAGTAAACTGCTGTGTCCAGTTCGCAGGCGGAAAAAAGATGGTCTTCTGAAGCCTATGAGGCTGATGGCACCCACAATCAAAAGAGCTACCAATGGAAGAAAGATAGGCACCAGTCGACCATGCTTTTCCGCCTGAATGCTCAGAATCATCATAGGGTCGTCATATGAATGACAGACAACCATATACATCAGCTGTTGGGGATTTGAGAAAGCATTTGGTTCTATGGGTTCCCAAATTCATCCGGGGGGGGGGGGGGGGGGGGGAAGTGAAGTTTATGGAATCACACAGACAATAATTCAAATCGTTCAACCTTTTTCAAGAGACCACGTGTAGAACTATTCAAGGAGGTAAACTTCCAGAATCCCTTGCAATAGAAATGGGGCTCAGACGAGGATGTCTGCTATCACCAACGATATTTATGTTTGGTTGTGGGCAAGATTATGAGACTGACAACAAAAGGAAAGAAACAGGAATGCAACGGACATTTGATAAACACGTAGAAAATATTGATACTGAAGATACCCAATCTCTTCTATCACATACACAACAAGACATGGAGGAACAGACTAATGTACTAATAATAGAAGAAAAAGGTGGAGGGGGAGATCAGGGATTCACATGAGCGTAAATAAAGCAAAAGAAATGTGTACAAACAATAGGCAAATAGATCAGGTAAAGATCAGCAGTCAAAGGATTGAAGAAGGGCACATCTTTACCATTTAGGAAGTAACATTGTTAATGGAGGAACAAAAAGAATATCAGTGGCATGATAAATAAGACCAGGTTTACCTATAGCTCTCTCTAACCTTTAAAAACAACTATGCCGCATTATCCCTGAAACATAAACTTAGGCTGCTTAACACAAATGCAAAACATCTGTCCTGTTTTACAGCTTAGAAACATGGCGTGTCGCAAGAATATTGTATCCCAAACTGTAAACCGGGGTTTCTTAACCTTTTCTATGCTTTTATTGTCCGATGAAGGCTACGGACAACTTCGATTGTTTGATGAATGCTATGAACCTCTACTTGGGAAAAAAATGTACATAAAAGCATAGTATTTTTTGTTTAATGTAGATTTTAAGTTCTGTGCACGGATCCCCTACCGTTCATTTATGGATCACAGATTAAGAAACCCTGCTCTGCACATTCACCAACAGATGCATTTCTCGCAGCCTGCATATCAAATAGCCAGATGCAATGACAAGCAAAAACCTGGGGAATAGAACCAAATGACAATACGTCTGGAGATTAAAGAGAACAAAAATGGAGATAGGATACACCCTCAGGGAACAACCATCTACGTATTATAATCAAATATATCTTTACAATAACAATAGATGAAGGAAAGAATTGGGAGAGTAAGGTAAACTTGGACAAGAATAGTGAAAAAGGAAGCCAAGGTAGCATGGATCACGTGGACAGAGCTGAAAAAGACGGACTAACATAAAAATCGGTGGCGAGAACGAACGAACGTACGAACTTTATTTTCAAAGGGTTAAGAATTGGGCACGCAGGCCCGTCTGAAATTCTGCCCTTGTTCTCTCTCTCTCTCTCTCTCTCTCTCTCTCTCTCTCTCTCTCTCTCTCTCTCTCTCTCTCTCTCTCTCTCTCTCTCTCTCTCATCATGTATACTGTATCCTTTCATCCTCACATTTACTTTAAGCATTATTTAGGCATTTATCATTATAAAAGTAATATCATAAATTTGCGAGAAACAGTTGTAGCTATATATTCCGCATAGAACGACAAGGATTGGCTGACTGCCTGCCTCCCTTGATAGCACGCTGTCGTAGGGTATTTCCTGTTCATTTATTGATTTCATTCTATTTGTACAGCTGTTCTCATCTTGCCCGTTTGCCTACAATTTTTTCTTCTATTATTGTTTTCAACGAAGTGTTGCATTTCTGTGTCCAAAATAGTATATTTGTCTTCTTCTTCTTCCTCTTCTTCCTCGTTCGTCCTGAAAAGGACGTTGGTTGCGTTGTGTCTGTTTATGCTGTAGCTGCGATATCTGCGCCTTTCGGCCGACACATCCGACTTCAGCACGGCCTTTTTTGGGACCGGGTTTGCCTTCCCTCTTCGATCCCTACTCTCTCAGCCAGACTGCAGTGATGCAGCCTGTTTCCACGTGGAGGTGGAGTAGGGTCTTGGTCAGCTCTGGTTCGCTGACCCTGACGCAAGCAGTCCAGCTATGGATCGCTGACTGCATTCTCTATTGCTGCATCTTTGGGTCCCGTATATTTGTCTAATTTTGATCCTTTTCATTAATTTTTTTTTAAATTTTGTCTAGGATTACTACCCGTTTTCTTCGATTTCTATGAGATACGCCTCATTCAATGCGATCCCAGAGCTCAGGTACGCAGATGACACCGTTATTCTTTCAAACAGTGCCAAGGGACTCGAACAGTTAATCCTGTCTGTCAAAAGACACAGTGAGAATCTGAACCTTTTTCTGAACACACACACACACAAAAAACCAAGATAATGTCCACTGACAAAACAAGATGCCAACCAAAAAATACCATCAATGATGCGGAAATTCAAAATGTCACAAATTTTGAATATCTTGGCTCCATAATTAACAACAAAAGAGGTCAGAAGGAGACTGGCCATAGCAAAGCAGAGGTTAAATAAAATGAAGAACCTATGGCATAACACCAGCAAATTAATAAAAATAAAACTTCTGAGAACGGGAATCTTTCCGGTGGCAAAGTACGGATGTGAATCGTGGACCACTCTACAAACATTAAAGAAAAAATCGAATCTTTCGAAGCAAAATATTGCAGACAAATTCTCAGAATATCTTGGACCAAGAAGAAGAAAAATATAAACATCCTACACGACCTGAACATCGAGGAAAACTGGCTCATAAACAATATCATGTCCCGGAAACTGAAATACTTTGGCCACATTAAACGTCATAGTGGCTTAGAAAGAGCAGCGATGGAGGGTATGGTACCTGGATGGCGAGACAGGGGCCGACCAAGACGACGGTGGACACAGGACATTGAAGACCCCTTGAACATGACATTGGAGGAGGCAGGAGGGCTGGCTAGAGATCGAGAGTCTTTCAGGCGGGCTGTGATGAGAGCGACGTTCTGCAAAGGACATGCTACATGATGATGATGACGCATCATTCATCTATAAATTCATATTTCAGAACCTCACTTCGCCATCATTACTTTCACAATAATAATTATCCTTGCCTTCAGCCAATGTGCGCAAACCAAGGACAGTGTGTTTCTTTTTTATGTATACATCAAAACAACACTAACTTCGCCACTCAGATCGCCCTAACATTATCCATATCATTATCGCTTCCTTTGATTTTACTCGCTATGGAGTATGCAGCTACAACTGCAGTTGGTCCTTTAGCAGAAGTATGAGTCAATGCATTAATGTGCTCTTGCAGCATGGTTTCTCTTAGCAACTTCAATTACAAGATGAGGTTGCCATCCTCATTCACAGTCTCGTATTAGTGACCTCATAAGACTGTCTGGGGCAGCAGTAGTGTTGCTGCTAAAAACTTGTAGCAACTTATTCTGACCATGCATTCTGACTAGATTCATTTTTTAATGCATGGGAAGGAACTCATGAAATTGTAGTCACTTTTATTTCTACAGTCGTCTAATCTTGATAGCTATCGTTAAGAAGTTGTCTTATCTTGATAGCTAGGGTTGCCGATAGCTGTGTGAACGATTTTGAGTCACGACCATATATGGAGCGCTCAGATCGTCAGTTCTTTGAAAACAGTTGGCAATCGCAATGTTTCAAGATTCATTTCCTTTTAAGGTAATAGGTCTTAAGTCGAACATTGTAGAACATTCTGCGTTTCGTAAATTGGCCTGAGTTGTATTCGATTCGCGTTTTCTGCGCATGTCCCTTTTTGTGGCGTTGGTAAAACGATTTCCGCCCAGGTCAGTCTGTGTTGAGAAGCTGTGAAGGCGAGACGTAGCTATGCGCTAGTCTTCGCTTAGTTTATTCAGGAAGGAGTCCTCATGATTGTTGTTCCTATCTTGAGATGATATATCTCTGTGTTATTCCTAATGCCTGGAGGCATATGTGATTATTCATTTAATTCCTTATGAACAGGTAATTAAATCCCTTTTTTTGGCTGAGTAACTTTATCGCCATCTTGTGATGTTGACTTTTGCTTAGCCTGCCTTATTCTAAAGTCTACGATATGACTAGTTTGCTCAGCTCACGATCCACTTAGATTGTCACGCATCGATTGATGCCTGTCCTACGGACTATTTACTTCCTGAACTTTATTGATGGATCTAGGTTTGATACCGTTGCTGTTTGCTGGACAATAGAGGACGATAATGTGGCGCTCAAAAGACATGCCTGTCTTGTTGAGGTCAAATAGAGGAGACCATATTTAATCTCCTAGTTGATATCTACTAGCCCTTATGGAAAGGGGGAAGTTCACTACCTGACTACATGTACAGCTTGTCATGATATCCTAAAAGGCAGATGATGCACATTATTTTGATGCTGTCTGCTGTGCCAGTTGAATTGTCTACATATGTAATAATGACTGTTTGATCGTACCTATGATGTACCTGCTTGTTTATGTCTACACACTTCGTCATTGTGGCGTTTATAATAAATTATACAAAACCGTCACTAGCTGTTGCAAGCATCATTGACTTTTCACGTCGTGAGTTAACGTGACGTCCTTGTGTGGATTGCCTTGCTTGTAATGCTCACTGTCTGAATACACATCTACATCCTACACACTTAAACCAGACAAAAGACACCATGCTACTACGCCTCATCATCCCTGGTGTCTGAGGGTGGCACACTACTCTGCAAAGGCCAGGATTGTTATACCTTTAGAGAAGCAGATGAAGTACAACACCCTCAACGTTGTGTGGCAAATGTGACATCCTCCACAGAACATTTATCAACACATATAATACTTACGCAACATTTGCTACGCTACAAGTAGTCATAGTCTTTATTTGTCTCGTCACATACCCCGGGGGACTATACGGGACTTTATATTAACCTAACAAGTGTAGTGCCCGGGGGACTATACGGGACGTTATATTAACCTAACAAGTGTAGTGCCCGGGGGACTATACGGGACTTTATATTAACCTAACAAGTGTAGTGCCCGGGGGACTATACGGGACTTTATATTAACCTAACAAGTGTAGTGCCAGGGGGACTATACGGGACGTTATATTAACCTAAGAAGTGTAGTGCCCGGGGGACTATACGGGACTTTATATTAACCTAAGAAGTGTAGTGCCCGGGGGACTATACGGGACGTTATATTAACCTAACAAGTGTAGTGCCCGGGGGTCTATACGGGACTTTATATTAACCTAACAAGTGTAGTGCCCGGGGGACTATACGGGACTTTATATTAACCTAAGAAGTGTAGTGCCCGGGGGACTATACGGGACTTTATATTAACCTAACAAGTGTAGTGCCTGGGGGTCTATACGGGACGTTATATTAACCTAACAAGTGTAGTGCCCAGGGGTCTATACGGGACTTTATATTAACCTAACAAGTGTAGTGCCCGGGGGACTATACGGGACGTTATATTAACCTAATAAGTGTAGTGCCCGGGGGTCTATACGGGACTTTATATTAACCTAACAAGTGTAGTGCCCGGGGGTCTATACGGGACGTTATATTAACGTAACAAGTGTAGTGCCCGGGGGTCTATGTACGGGACTATACGGGACTTTATATTAACCTAACAAGTGTAGTGCCCGGGGGTCTATACGGGACGTTATATTAATTTAACAAGTGTAGTGCCCGGGGGTCTGTGAGGAGAATAGGGCCATCGCTCCCTCAGTCATGATGTAAGAGACGACTAATACGACGTTTAACATGAGGTTGGTAACATCATCATGTAAAACAAGCTACTATAAAAACCACCACTGCCAGAGAACATGAATGTCTTGATGCAGGTTTCCTGCAAGGCAACCAGCTGCAGTTGTGGTTTCATACTCCATTAGGAGCGAAAAGAAAACAGAAAACAACCTAACAATTTAGGCTAATTATCAGTTTCAAATTTCTTGCAGATTTTAGGGGTCGACACATTAGCACCCCCGAGTCCTCCTCCAGTGTCATGTACCCGGGCATCCGACTGTGATATCAGCGGGTGTTGTTTGAATGGAAAATGCAGTAGAACCGGGCGGATGTTTGACAAATGCTATGCCAGCGTACCGGAAAATGGCCAGATACGACCAGCCGGGATTTGGACAAGAACTGACGTTTGCCCTTGTGATTACACCTACTACTGTTACGTGCCTGAAAAGAATGCAAACGTACATCCTACTTATGGAACTATTGGGTCCTGCTTTGGAATTTCTCGTTAAGGGTTAGATCACGTTGGCCAATGTCAAAGGCTGAAAACCTGACAGTTCAACTACGTTTTACCACTAGAGCAAAAGGACTTTATTTTTTCCTTTGTTTGTTTGTTTGGTTTTTTTTTTTCGTTTTACGTTTAATAATCTTCACATTTTTTATTGATTTATTTTCAATCTTTTTTTTTATTATTTGTTTTTTTTTTTAAATTAATTTGAAAATTGGTTGTAAAATTAACGACACATGGTGTAGTAGCCCCCCCCCCCCCCCCCCCCCCCCCCCCCCCCCCCGCCCCCCACCCCCCCCAACTCTTTGTAAACCGAGGAGAGCTGTACACCTTTCTGCTACAGAGACATGATTAATATTCGCGATGTCACCCATAAGTAGGGCTAGGATGTTGATGATTTTGCAATTTTTTTTTAGCTTAATCAAAGCATTTCTCAGTTGAATATAAATGTGTTTCATAAATAAATAAGCTGATTTAAGAGCCTTTATTAAGGCATTATTTTGCAATTTTTTGCATGATAGGGCAGTTTTGGAGATTTTTCGCTAATGTTACAGCATTTTTTATTGTTTTTCCAGTCATTATTTTGCATATTTTGACATTTTCAATTTTAAAAATAGCATTTTTTAGTATTTTCTTACTTTTTTTTAATTTTTTTTTTACAAATTACTTCCCTGTTTTCCCCATTCTGTTTAATTATTTTCCCAAAATCCCTGAAAACAAATGTTGCTGGTAAATTTTCCTACATAATGTCAAATGTTGAATTTCTGCCTGGGGCCATTACTTCCTTAAAGAAGTCAGTAGTTCTATTAGTGGATCAGACAGATTTGATGAAGAAAATAGCGAGTGACAGACGGCGTGAATGGAGTCGTGGGAAGGGCTGTGCAAAAGATAATTGAGCAAGTTTTGAAACGAAAATGTGGGATATGAAAAGCTGTGCTTAATTTCTTTCTTTTCTTTTGGTGAATTTTCAGCTGACTTTAAATACCTCGGAGCCATTATAGCCCGAAAAGGAAGCATCAAAGAAGAGTTGGCCACTCGAAAAGCAGCAGCTGGGAGACTTTTTCAGGTCATAAATCGAGGATTCATCAGCAAGAGAGAGGTTGATAAGAAAACGAAGATGGCTGTATACCGCTCCACCTATGTCCCAGTCTTGACATATGGATGCGAGTCATGGACAATGACTACAATCCATAAAAGCCAGATCCAAACCTCAGAAATGAGGTATCTGAGGAAGGTGGTTGAAGTAACAAGAAGAGGCATGGTACGCAACCAGACGATACGTCAAGGCCTTAAATCCCACCCCCTGCAGACCCAAGTAGAACAGTCCCAACTAAGATGGTTTGGCCATGTCTGCAGAATTGGAGAAGATCGGCTACCACGACAAGCATGGGAAACAAAGAGCCAGGGATCCAGATCCCCAGGACGACCCAGAGTCCGCTGGAAGGACAACATTAGACAATCTTTGAAGGACCGAGGACTAGAATGGAACCAGGCCAGGAGGAAGACAGCCGATAGGATAGTCTGGCGCTCTCTCTCCCAAACCTCTACACCTCACGGTAGAAGGGGAACGACTAAGTAAGTAAGAATTTTCAGCTGACTTAGAAATAACTGACGTAGCTTATTTCAAGTATGCTCCTGTGGTGACAATAGTAGTGGAAAGGAAATTTTTAATGTTTAAAGCTTTATTGCAGACAACAGAAAGTTATTCTCTTTTGAGAATCTATTAATCAGACCACAAGGTCTTTTATATTTGGACATGTGCCCTAATATAACCGATTGACCCTGTGTCTAGGTTAAACGGCGCTCGCCTCGCCAAAACGAAGCAAAATTTTATTTAATTAAAAACGTTTTTTTAATTGTGAAAATCTGCACATGGTTTCCATTGTGCATTGTAATACTTAATTCATTAAATAAAAAATTTCAGTTTGCCATAGAAACTGTAAAAATATTCAGTTGTTATTTCATGTCTTTTGTGTGTTTTTCTTAATAAGGAATTATTTTGTTAATAAAAATAAAATTTTAAGTTTGGCACAGAAACTGTGAAAATTATAAATTGCATTTTTAAGGTGTGTCTCTGTCTTAGACTGCATGTTTTTGGTTAATAAAATAGACTTTCAGTTTGACACAGAAAATGTAAACAAATGAAGTTGTATTTTTATGTCTTCTCCCTGTATTGTTTTATTGGTCATTTCTTTTGGTTAGTACCGTAGTATAAAGAATTTCAGTTTGGCACACCCCAGAACTAAGGGTCTTTTATGTTTGGACATGCGCCCTAATATAACCGACTAGGTTGAACGGAACGCGCCTCGCCAAAACTTTATTTAAAAAGAAAAAAGTTTGGCACAGTAACAGCAAGAAACTAAATAATATTTGTTAGGTTCTTTTTATTTTGTTTTATGAATTTCATTTTTTTCTTTTAATAATATAAAATAATTTTAGTTTAGCTCGGAAACTAAAAAAGAAAATTGTGTTTTTTAAAGTCATTTTTATTTTATTTTATAGGGCATTTTTGGGTCATAGATGCATTTTTGTAGGTCATTTTCTAGCAATTTTTAGGTCATTAAAATCCTAGCCCCCCTCCCCCCCCCACCCTCCCAACCCATAAGTATAGAACAAGTATTAAGAATAGACAGACCAAGGGAACTATATAACACAGTCAAACAATATAAACAAGAACAGAAGTTAATATATAACGAGTATGTGTACATGGTAAGGAAAGTGGCAGTCTAGTGGTATTGTTGTAACACATTACTTTTGACAAATGAAAATGAGGTAAATATCAAACTAAAAACCTCAGGCTTTTACACTCCCACCCCCTTTTTTTTTTTTTTTTTAGATTTACGTTTATTTATCTTCAAGTTTTTATTTACTTATTTGAATGTGTTTATTCATTTTAAAATTAATTATAAAACTAGCGTCGCATGGTGGAGTTGATTCCCTAAGCTCTTTGTTAACTGCGGAACGCTAAACCAACAGAGACATATGACTGAGTATTCGAAAATTATGTATACTGTCGAATACGGGACAATGCTATATAACGATTACAATATCCAACCGCAAACTCGAAATATACTTTAGTTCTGTAAAAATATGGTATCTGTATTTGTTGGTACCGGGTATAGTTATTTAAAACTATACGTATAAAGTTTGATCAATTTTAAGTTGATCTTATTAAACTGGAATTTTTGGTGCAAATCCTAACAAAAGTCATAAAACGTACTGAAACGTGTGAAAGTTCGCAATACTTTCTCAAAAAGAAATTTCACAATTAAGTCACAAATGATTTTCATTTTAAGTCAATAGAAGAGAACACGTGGTAATCTTCAGACTCCGCACTGGCCACAACAGATTGAGATACCATCTATTCAACAAGCTAAAGATAGGAACTACCGATTTATAGTGTAATAAAATTATTGCAGAACATCTGCTTCAAAGTTGCCCAACATATGTGGAACAGAGAAACCATTACTGGAAAAGCTCTACGGAGATTCAAATAGCCTCAAACTGACTACTGCTTTCTTTGAAAACATTCAAGTTCACGCCTGAGAGTGTACGAAGAAGAAGTCACAAACAGCAAATTGAAGTTTTAATTGCCTGTTAATAAAAGGAATCACTTTTTTAAAGTCTTCAGCTAAAAAATTGCATTAAAAATCAAATATGTTAAACTTCATATATGCGTTAAAGCACACTAATAAGTATAAATTAATATTTTAAACACAAGTGAATTTTACGTGTTAAAACACATTTTAAAGAAATAGAAATCACGTAAAGCAAATCTTTTAGTCTACGATTACTCTATTCTCTAATACTTACAGTGTGAACTTAATGCGTTGCGTAATAAATTATCTTCATAGGAAATACTAATAATTTAAAGCAAGATATAGGACACTGTATTAACTTTAATTCATTCAAAGTATCCAAGCGACATCATTCTAACAAATAAAGTAAAACTTATAATATGTGAGAATCTGAGAAAAGAAAAAGGCTGCGTCAGGGTGAAGAATAAATTTAGTGCTTTAAATTGTAAACTTATTTTGTTCCCTTCTTATATTAGCAAGAGTACGACAAAGAGAGAAAATACTGGATAGCTTAACGTCATGGCATAAGAAGAAAACATAATCCAAATAGATCCAGAGAACTAGGAAGTTGTAAACAGGCGTGATCTCCTACACCAGCTAGCGCAGAACTTGAAGAGGGAGTCTAGTAGATAGATTTAAATGTTTTAATATAACGAATACGGCTACCTAAATGAACAAGTACGATCACCAGTAACTGAAACACAATGATACAAACTGCCAGTTAAGCGTTGTAGTAAAAATAAGACAAGCTCTATGCCCTTACGACACTGTGTTCTCATGGCACGTTAAGTTTTACGTTTATTTTGTCCAAGAATTGTTGAATTTTTTAGTTGATTTACTTCTACTGTTGATAGTTTCCAAAAATTAAAATAAACGGGCTCATAAAAAAGTCCTCTTTTTTTGAATGTTCTGAGTTGTTTGTTTGTTGTTTTTTTTTATAGTTTTTTTTTAAAACACAAACATGATCTTTCGACTTTCCTCATTGCTATTGTTGTGTTGTTTTTGGTTTTTATTATTTCTGTCCTCTAAGACTATTCCCGTTCTTGTTGGTTCCCTCTTACCTTGTACACTGTCTGATCCTCTGTAGCACCTTGCATATATTTTCTTGCTTTGAAAAGCTTGTTCTCGTGCTGTTATGCTGACCCCCTGTGTAGTAGAAATAACAGCACTACAGCTCCCAGGCATGTCGTAAGAGGCTGGCAACCTCATCGTGTTATATAATTTGCTACATAAACTACCGCTACAAGAGAATATGCATGGTTTTTTTTTATAAAGCGGGCGCATCGGCCGCAGTGATGACAAGGAGCGTAAAGGGACATGATGATGGTGGTGATGATGATTGACTGCCAACTGCAATGACCACCGTAATATCTATAGATATTGTTTGAGCCTAAATGTATGGTTGCTGTCAGATGAGACTAGGATTTACGATTGAAGGCGTAAATGTATTTACATAGATGGGTTCATTACGTTAGGTCAGGGGTCAGCAACCGGTCCAACTTCATTCACCAGTAGAGGTCTTCGGAAACAAGGCATTAACATAGGTTGGCCCTCTCCCACCGGCACTTAACAGAGTCCCTGGGTTTAAAGGTACTTTCACCGCATTTCCACTAAAAACGTCGCAAGGTAGCTTACTAAAATTAACTATATTACTCGTATTTTCTGTAAGTGTCCTCAGACGTATTTACGTTACGCCAGCTGAACTGTGTTATTATTGTAACAATACCCAGTCATCATACCGGTCACCCGCTTATCTCTTTAAATCCGTCTGACCACCTGTGGAAACGTGTCGGTCCAACATTTGACCCCATTGAAAAGCTGCTAATCGTGTTGACACAAGCTTGTATTGTGCGTACGATGAAAGAAAACACCAATGTCTGACCAGACATCTGTCTGGCGGAGGCACGCAGATAAAGGCGATAATGAGATAATCTGTCGGGGTAGACATATGGGCGGAAGACTTTACGTCAGGAACACACGGTCACAATATTGTGATATACAGAGGTGCGGCCGGAAGTCTTATGTAACGATATGACATCACTGTTGTAAGAGGCCACGCGTGTATATTAAATTTAATATTTTTTCAAATACGCGTGGGATGAGTAATGATAAACAAACCGACCCCTCTAAGTGCTAGAGAGCGATTGGTTCGCCAGAATCTACGATGAATTTGATTGGAACATTCAGCGGAAACCCAGCTGGATTTGAACTGGAAACTGTACTATATAATGTAGTGAAATCCCAGATACAGAACACACAGAGAGATCGCATTGTACAGCCAACAACTCCCAAGAAGCCAGTGAGATATTGGACTTAGTATTCCATACTTATAAGAACGTATTTGGGCAACTCTGAAAACTTAAGAGTAAACCCGCACATTTAAATACAAGACTGAAAACTTAAGGGACCAGGACTTTAATATAACAAGACTGGAAACGTAGGAATCAGATTCACCAGTCATAAGAGGACTTTAACTCAAGTTTTCCCAGGTAGTGATTTCGCAGAGGCACTCGTCGTCAGAGGAATTAACTCTAATTTCCCAGACCCAGTCGTAAGAGGAATTTAACTAAAGTTTTCCCAGCAAGTGATTTCACAGAGACACCCGCCGTCAGAAAAATTAACTATAATTTCCCAGACCAAAGTGATTCGAACAGCATCTAACTAAAGGGCTGTGTGTCCATTCTAATCTGTGCAGGAGATTGTGTATACCCATTATTTGGGTTCGTGGTTACAAGCCATCAGACGATTTGTGGTACTAACGCAGCTAGTGTGAGAGAAAAGCATCCATCTTAACCACCGACAGTGGAAGAGAGTGTGGAGAAGGCTTTCGTCATCACAGAATTGATGAACCACAGCTGCAGGACTCACCCATACAAGCTAAGTGCTAACTAAAAGGCACAAGCAAAAAAGGACAATTCCAATTAAACTTTAAGTATAAAGTTAAATTTCCACCTACGTCTTTATGACGAGAACGTTATAACTATCAAAATTCCACTAATCTTTCCATATTTATTTTAACCTGTTAAAGACTATTTCACTATTAAAATTGTTACCGGTTGTTTTAAAACAAAACAATAATAGTTGATACGTATGACAGCAAACGTATGAGCCAGAATACTTAATCTATATATATAAATACTTAGACGTATATTTACACTAAACAGAGCTATACCTTATAAGAGGATTTCGTTGGATTACACCAACTGGGGGCTTGAACGGACTAAACCATTGCTTAAACCCTTCACAAAAGTCGACGGACCAGATAATAAGTTAACAAATTGCTCAGCCCTACGCAGCTTTTGTTCTTGACTTCTGGAAATATCTTGTGATGGCTTCCTTCAGGTAGAAGTATTATCAACCTTCTACCTACATCTCTGCCAAGAGTAATCTTGCGCGCAAGTAGATACCTTGGACGCCAATATTAAATACTCTTGAGTTTTGGTCACTGTTGGACCACTACTGCAAAGCAGGGGAGGCAATCCGTGACACAGGTCCTGTGCTGTCTACCTCTGCGTTAGGGTTATGAGTAATTTTGTAACAACATTATTGATTTCACAACCCAGTCAGGCACTCACAATCGTTCTTCTTCTGTTTAAAAATAAAGACATTTTATGAATGAATTACATCATATCCTTTGGATATTGAGGAGGTGGGGGAGCTGTGCATATTATCCTTGAATTGCTCTTGCTCTCTCAAGCTAGTAGATATCTCAGAAGTATAAACAAATAAGGAGGGGAAACCCGAGGCCTGTAAACAGTAAATAAATAATACACAAAGGTATGTTTCAGGCACTCGTAAGAACCACTGGGGCGCCCAGTTGGCAGAGAGGATAGTAACGATTCGTTCCCGTAGTGGCGGTGGCGTCATTCGGAAGGTCCAGGGTTCGATTCCTGCTAAGCCTTTCACTTCTGTTGTTTTTCTGTAGTCTAGTCTTCTACTTCTTTATTTCTTACGAATGCCTGAAATACACCTCTGTGCATTCATTTTTATTTATTTACTGACATCTCAGATGGCCAAGACAATATTTAGTCCCAATTAACTGACATGAATTTAGAATTCTCAGCAATAGAATAATCACGTCGACTTGCCAGGCTAGTCACAGAAGAGGGATCGTCCCGTTGTCAAACGACTTTTCATGGCCACAGTGGCGAAAATAAGTGGTTTGGCCATCTCATGAGAATGGATCCCAGTCACTTTCCACAACACTCTTACAACAGTCATAGATCTGGTTTTAGGGCACGGAGAAAACCAATAGGAAAATGGATAGACAATATTACAGAAATCCTACAATACGGCTTACGGCAACCAGTGCGTCATATCTGGCACATACGGCAACCAGTGCGTCATATCTGGCACGAGATTGAAAACTTCAGCTCCCCAAGACGCATCACTGCAAGAGTAGACAGGAAAAAGTAAAGTAACTGACATTAAATTAAGATATGATTACGTCATACTACATTCAACTTTCATTATTTAGCACGTAATTGTTAACATCACCACCACTTAATACTGAAATGATGACGATGGACCAGCACATAACTTTCCTTCTCTTGGATAAGGGTTGCCCAGGCCTAAGCTGTTTTTTAAAAGTCTCTCAAGCCCAGTGCTTTTCTAGCATTTTTCATGATCAGGGTTTTGCAAGACGTGATCTTGCACATGAATCAATACTCATACGTGTAGACGTATTTTTTTCTCCTTGACATAATTACGTAATTGTCATGAGTAATGTTTTAACAACCATTACTGAATTCACAACCCTGACAGGTCATCTTGCTTTCTCCATTTTTGTTATCAGATAAACTCGTCACCACTCTTATCTCTCCAAAAGCGTGTATTGTCTTACCACATCATCCAAGGTAAAGAAATTATCCCTTCTTCCCCCCAAAAATGTGACTTACTACTTAGCTTCTAATGTTATTTGAGAGAATCTGTGAGAATCACTCTGCATATAACAGAGCTTAGCCTTTAAGAGATGAGAATTATTCTCTAAACAGTCCTTTAAAGCAGAGTTAAATCTGAGACTATATACCTTCGTTAAACTTCAGCCATTATGCACTGGTCATTAAACATATAGGCACAGTATTCCTTACTAAACACAAAATAGCAAAACAGTTTTCAAATGATTATTCAGATGGTTTGAGGATACATTATTAAAGAATGGAGAAGGTAAAGAGATAAACACACCCTAACAACATTTAGCTTCTCTGTGTGGTGAAGTGGGATGTTATCAATATTTATAGGGGACTTAGTGTACTGACTGAGATCAGCTGTGAAGGTATCTATATCTAATAAGAGTAGTGTATTATAGATAACCTTACTTGCTGCCACATATGTATACCTCAGTCAGAATTATTCTGGAATAGTGTGATGACTACGTTATATGTCTAGGGTATGTGTATGATGAAGTGTAAGTCATAACAACAACAGACAGATAAACAATTTAATTTATTCCACCACACTTGACAACACTGTGACACTTACATACATAAAACACTCTACGAGGATATCTTAAAGGAGTCACTGATAACGTTTCTAATAACAATATGTATTCAGTGCTGTCATGAATGTATATGTGTCCTGATTCAAATACAAAGGGAACCAGGAATCACAATCAATTTTAATTACAAGTTATATGTACAGAATTTATCAATATGAATCTTGTAATGACATATATTATTACTAGTATCCTATGTGTGTCAGTTGTGTAGTGGTAATATGAGGTAATACTGGTTTTGTTTTGTTCAAGCTCTGTTGGTATTTGTCATCATGACTTCAATAGTTTGTCTTTGTTGGAACTAGTATTGGAGATGTTCTCATTTCCTGGCATTAAAACAATTAAATTCCCCTCTTAATTTTATTTTACACTGTCATTTTAAGATGGGGGTACATAATGTTGAGCTCCATGGCCACACTCTCTTATCTTGCGTGATGACTGCAGTAAAAGACTCCTCTGCTCGATTACTTTAATGAGTTCTGGAGTCACCCCCACTGGTTGCTATATGGACCAAGGAGTATGCTGTCCACCTCTGGCTTCAGCAAAGCTCTGACCAGGTGCTGCTCAATAACTTTAAGACCACGGTCCCTGAAACAAGAAGGATGTACCTTCTACGTCATAACTAATTTATACTCTCTTTCTACACTGAGCACAATACATCACAAACATTGAGTTCAGAGCGTTAGGCCAACTGTCAGCTTCATCTGAAATACTTTATACCAGTATTTCCCTCCCTAATGGTTACTACGCCTCTGCAATTCCAGCATTATTTCTTTCTAGTCAATCATCTAGGTGTCAGTGTACTGTTTGGCCATTCCATGCAGTTTTACTTTCCTCCGACACCTTCTGTTCAGGCTGGAGCATTATAGGCTTTACATCATGTTTGCTTACTGAACTACACATATATACAGACATAAATTATCAATTTACATTCAATTTTCATTAAAAGATATTGAATATTTCAAGCTTACCACAATTCATAGAATAATAAACAGTTTCGTTGACTGGCAATGAATATAGCACAACTCCGATCTGCCGATGTCCCAGGCTTTATTTTATAAAAAATATACACTGGTGCTCAACGCACTGCTTCTTAGTAGGTTTATTACAAGATGTGGCAATGAACAGACGCTCTGAATTGAGTATATTCGCAGCTCTACCCAAAAACCATGTCTACACATCTTTTCAAAAAAGTACTCCTTTTTCACGTTTCCCCTGACAACACAAGATAGTATTTATAGCCCAACCAATCGTGTTTAGTCTTACATTTGTTGCGCTCCAATCAAATAGGAGTTTACATAGAGACTCATTTCCCGTACAATGGTGGCCTACAATTCTGCCACTGAGCGATTCTGATTTTGGTGCTGTCTGACACCCTCACTATTTTATTTTGGCTATAATTTGGTAATTCCTAGACTATTTGCGTAACGTTTTACATATTATTTGTCAGCAAGTCCTAAGGAACCCAAATATACAAATTTAATGGAGCTAAGTGGCTGCGTTCAAAATATGCAATTTCTTCTACCTCCTGTTTCGAAGATGTGCTGTCTGGGTACTGTAATGTTTTCAAACGTAAACCAGTATAATGTCATATTTCCAATAAGCGTTTTTCAGGATTTTAAAACCTAACTCTCGGATGGGTAGTGTATTTTATCACTGTCGATTTGAAATAAAGTTAGTGCATGTGGCCTTACACGCGTGATGGCAGCAATTGTGTATCGCGCGACGCGTGTTTAGTATTGCATGCTTCCTGCCTTCATTCGCCCCTCTCTCTCTCCTGCTTTATCTGTCTTTTTAGTTACGCCGTGTATAAAATGGAATGAATGAAATATTAAATTTAGGTCATGGATCAGTTTGCGTATCTCAAGGTTGTTCCAAGAAATACAGTACACGTTTCATTGAAGAAAGCGGGTAATAATACAGTAGGCTTTTACTATCAACGTGAAAGCGTTACAATTTGCAGACGAAGCAGAAAACAAGGGGATTTCGAGTACAGTCATTGTGACAGCACTGTTCTTTTACCATTGCTCTTTTCTTTATTAAATGTATTTGTTAGGCTTCATATTTACCTGATAATTTATATATGTGGATTAGAATATTCCACGACATCTCCCCTCTTAAAACAGACATTATATGTCAGTCCTTTATTCTATATACACATAGAGAAATTTATCATTATTTCTGGGGTTTAGGGTGATTCTCATCACACGGATGGCGGCTTAAAAAATCCGCTCCTAAATTTGTTTTTCCAGATATATACTCAATGCTAAAATTATATGGAGCCAAAAGTAAGGACCATCGGAGTAACCTAGAGTTCTCATACCTAGCCTGTGCTAGAAACGATAAAGGTTTGTGATCCGTTTGCAACTTAAATGCCTTCCCATATAGATAAATATTGAATTTCTTTATTGCCCATATTACTGCAAGACATTCTTTTTCGCTAGTTGAGTAGTTGATTTCAGCTTTATTCAACTTTCTGCTAGCATATGCCACTGGGCTTAATTCCCCATCCAATGCATCTGATTTCTGTAGTAGAGTTGCACCTAACCCAATATTACTGGCATCCGTCCTTACAATGAATTCTTGACTTAAGTCAGGTAATTTCAAAATAGGTTTGCTTGTGAGCTTTTCCTTCAATTCCTGGTAAGCCATTTCACATTGTGGTGTCCATGTAATGCGATCTGGATGTCCTTTACGTGTCAAATCAGTTAACGGTGCACATATGGAATTAAAGTTTTTGATATACTTCTGGTAGAAACCACATAATGAGACAAAGGATCTCACGTCCTTCTTGGTTTGTGGTCTCGGGGCTTTCTTTAGTTTCTCTAAATTCTTTGGGTCAGGGGTCATGTTTCCCTGATAAACTGTGTGTCCCAAAAATTCCAATTCTTTACATCCAACGCAACATTTGGTTGGTCGGGCTGTTAAATTTGCTTCCCTAAGTCGATTAAACAGCATATTCAGAGAGTCAATGTGTTCCTCAAATGTTTCTGTTGCTATAAGGATATCATCCATAAAATTTGTTATACATGGATTATTCAGAGGGTCCAATAATTTTCTCATCATTCTAGAGAAGACACTAGGCGCATTCTTCAATCCAAATGGCAATCTATTAAACTCATGGTGTCCTTCTGAGGTACTAAAAGCTAGGTATGGTCTAACCTCAGGCTTTACTGGAATCTGATAGTATCCTTTACTCAGATCCACTTTTGAGAAATATTTAGCTTTATTTAGTCTGGCAAACAGCTGATTTGTATCCGGCAATGGATCCACCTGTCCTTCTGTAATAGCATTCAGTCTCCTGTAATCTATACAGAGTCTATGTTCTCCAGAGGGCTTCCTTAAGAGTACAACACCGGAACTATACGAAGATTCACTGTGTGAAATAATTCCTTCTTTCAACAGATAGTCTATCTCTTCCTTCAAAGCTTTCTCCTTAGCAAACGGAATCGAATATGGTTTCATACAGACAGGTGTGGGGTCTATCAGTTTCATATCATATTCCAATAGGTTTGTATGCCCTGGTCGGTCTGTTAACACCTCTGCATGATTATTTTTAGAACCTGTTGCACTCTCTCTTTCTGAGTTTTCGTTAAATGTGTACTGATTTTCACCTGTGCTGCTGTCTCACAGGGGTGTAATGGATATTCAAATGATGAAAGTGGTTCCTTTTTCATCTCCATGGCGATGGACAAGGTCAACAAGTGTGTCTCTTCCTGATGTTCTCTTTCCAAATATTTCTTCAGGAGATTCATATGATAGATTTTTTCTTTCCCCTTCTTATCTATCTTATAATTTGTTCTCGACACCTTCTCTAAAACTGTATATGGACCTTGCCATCCAATCTGTAACTTATTCTGACTCCCGGGGAGAAGAAGCAGTACCTTCTCTCCCACAGCCAAATCTCTGTCTTTCGCCTTCCTGTTATAATAGGCAGCATGTTTCTTCCTGGCTTGTTTCAAATTTTCATTGGCAAGTTTCCAGCCAGTTTTTAAACGAGTGGTCAGCTCATTCACATATTGGTATGAAGATGTAATGTTTTCCTCTGCCTTTTCATCAGTCCACGTTCTTAACAAAGCTACATATGGACCTTTAATTGTGTGGACCTATTTGTCCATGCACCGGTATGGTCTCTTCCACTAGAAGCTCTATAGTGATGATTTTTCCTCCCAGAATTATCATTCACAAAACGACCGCTACCAATTCTTTTCCTGGGGCTTTCTCCCCACTTAAAATTCTTGATGAGAGATTTCCTCTCTACATCTTCTTCCTCTAGTTTGTTTAAGTCCGATTGAGGGATTTTCGGCTTATCCTGGGGTAAGACATCTTTTTGCACTCTCCGCATAGTGGCCATTGTAAAACAGTTAAGTGAAGCTTGTCCGTGAAAAGGGGCTTCCCATTCCATTTGGTCCACTTTATCAAATCTATTTTTCTTTTTATTATCAGGCCTAATTTTGCCCCGTGGCGTGTCCAGGTCCTGATCAATGTTCCCACTTGTGGGTGTTCCCTCATGTGCTATGCTACACCTTTCTACAAAATTCTCAATGTCCCATCTTGCTTTGGGCCAATAATAATTGTGAGCCACCTTTTGAATGATGGTACCTATCTTCTCATGGTCCCCATCTGGTTTCACATGTAGGCTCCTTATTAAGTCTGCCCTATATCTTTTAGGAAGTACCAGCTGTCCCTGACCTTTGGATCTAGCTCCAGTCTTCCTATACATCAACTTGTTTTTCATGTAAAAATCTCCCTTGCCTGGAGTTGTATGACAAGTTGACAATTTTCTGAAACAAGGCTTGAGTGTTTTATCCCCAGCCTGTGCCTTCCTCATCTCTTCTGGAGTGGTATCTAACATAATATCCTCCTCCTGTCTTGAGGTCGACCTGACCTGAAGGGTTGCCATATACACAGGTTTCCTTCTGCAACGGTCAGTGTCATGATTGTCCATCTGACAATTTTTACACCACCTTTTTCCTTGGTTGAAAGATTTTCTTTCATCATATTTCCTTTCATCGAATTGTGGGAATTTATTTTTATTTTCATACCGTGGCCTATCAAACTGGTGCTTACCTTTGTTTTGATCCCTAGGATCAAATTTATTAAAGTTCTGTGGTGCCCTAAAGTTATCCACTGGTTTCTTTTTATTACCTGTTACCTCTGCTTGAGCTGATTGATACCTTTCAGCAACATTTAGCAACTCACCCAGCCTCTCTGCACCTTGTTCCATGAGAAACTTTCTCAGGTCTGGAGCCATGGACTCTCTTAATTGCTCTATAAGGACCATTTCCTTAAGATCTTGGGTTTTCCCCAGAGAAGTCCATTTCTCCAAGTATGTCTCTATTCGTGCAGAGAACTGGTGATAGGTTTCACCTGACAGTAGTTTAGCATTCCTAAATTTTTTCCTATAAAATTCTGCATTCTTTTCATATCTTAACAAAAGAGCCTGCTTTAGCATGTCATAATTTTCCTGATCATTTCTGCTCATTTTTGCAAAAACTTCATAAGCTGCCCCACGAAGTCCTTGAGATAACTTTAAGCTCCACCTTTCTCTCTCTCTAACCCATACGTGGTAGCTAATAGTTCATACCTATTTAGATAGCTCTCTATATCATCGTCTTTCTCAACAAAATGATCTAAATGAAAATTCATAGCTGAGGTTGAGGCTCCCTGGCTAGCAGTGGCATCAGAGGCAAAGGGACTGGCACCATTTTCAGGAGCATGGCCTTGAAACTCAAACTCCCTTAGTCGTAACTCATGTTCCCTTTGTAATCTCTTCTCCTCATTTTCTGCTTCCCTCTCTGCAGTCAATCTTCTTTCTTCTGCAGCTAATTTCTTCTCTTCTCTTTCTGCAGCCTGTCTTCTTTCCTCGGCTTCCAATGCCTTAGCCTCTTTGTCAGCCTCAATCTGCAACCTCTTAGCCTCAGCCTCAATCTGCAACCTCTTAGCCTCAGCCTCAGCCTCAAATTGTAACTTCTTAATTTCCCTTTCAGCCTCTAACTTTCTTTCGGCTTCAAACCTTCTTTCTTCGCGTTCAATAAATTTGTCACATTCAGTAGTGACATAGGCAACCATAACTTGCCCATCTAATCCTAACTCTTTTGCAGTCTGAACAGCAGCAGATCGAAATTTGGCTAGGTCCGCCATTGTCTATCAGGTAAGTTTATACAATGTCTAACTAACAATTCAATCTCTAAATATATATATCTAATGGACAACACAGGCACCGAGAGCTCAACCTTATTTAATTCCACCCAAGGATACCTTTTAATTCTTATTATTCCCTGAAGTGAATTTCCCCCAATATTTGTAATAGGTAAAGATTCAAAATCCCGAGAGCGAGACCCCAATATATGTGGTGAAGTGGGATGTTATCAATATTTATAGGGGACTTAGTGTACTGACTGAGATCAGCTGTGAAGGTATCTATATCTAATAAGAGTAGTGTATTATAGATAACCTTACTTGCTGCCACATATGTATACCTCAGTCAGAATTATTCTGGAATAGTGTGATGACTACGTTATATGTCTAGGGTATGTGTATGATGAAGTGTAAGTCATAACAACAACAGACAGATAAACAATTTAATTTATTCCACCACACTTGACAACACTGTGACACTTACATACATAAAACACTCTACGAGGATATCTTAAAGGAGTCACTGATAACGTTTCTAATAACAATATGTATTCAGTGCTGTCATGAATGTATATGTGTCCTGATTCAAATACAAAGGGAACCAGGAATCACAATCAATTTTAATTACAAGTTATATGTACAGAATTTATCAATATGAATCTTGTAATGACATATATTATTACTAGTATCCTATGTGTGTCAGTTGTGTAGTGGTAATATGAGGTAATACTGGTTTTGTTTTGTTCAAGCTCTGTTGGTATTTGTCATCATGACTTCAATAGTTTGTCTTTGTTGGAACTAGTATTGGAGATGTTCTCAGTTCCTGGCATTAAAACAATTAAATTCCCCTCTTAATTTTATTTTACACTGTCATTTTAAGATGGGGGTACATAATGTTGAGCTCCATGGCCACACTCTCTTATCTTGCGTGATGACTGCAGTAAAAGACTCCTCTGCTCGATTACTTTAATGAGTTCTGGAGTCACCCCACTGGTTGCTATATGGACCAAGGAGTATGCTGTCCACCTCTGGCTTCAGCAAAGCTCTGACCAGGTGCTGCTCAATAACTTTAAGACCACGGTCCCTGAAACAAGAAGGATGTACCTTCTACGTCATAACTAATTTATACTCTCTTTCTACACTGAGCACAATACATCACAAACATTGAGTTCAGAGCGTTAGGCCAACTGTCAGCTTCATCTGAAATACTTTATACCAGTATTTCCCTCCCTAATGGTTACTACGCCTCTGCAATTCCAGCATTATTTCTTTCTAGTCAATCATCTAGGTGTCAGTGTACTGTTTGGCCATTCCATGCAGTTTTACTTTCCTCCGACACCTTCTGTTCAGGCTGGAGCATTATAGGCTTTACATCATGTTTGCTTACTGAACTACACATATATACAGACATAAATTATCAATTTACATTCAATTTTCATTAAAAGATATTGAATATTTCAAGCTTACCACAATTCATAGAATAATAAACAGTTTCGTTGACTGGCAATGAATATAGCACAACTCCGATCTGCCGATGTCCCAGGCTTTATTTTATAAAAAATATACACTGGTGCTCAACGCACTGCTTCTTAGTAGGTTTATTACAAGATGTGGCAATGAACAGACGCTCTGAATTGAGTATATTCGCAGCTCTACCCAATGAAACCATGTCTACACATCTTTTCAAAAAAGTACTCCTTTTTCACGTTTCCCCTGACAACACAAGATAGTATTTATAGCCCAACCAATCGTGTTTAGTCTTACATTTGTTGCGCTCCAATCAAATAGGAGTTTACATAGAGACTCATTTACCGTACAATGGTGGCCTACAATTCTGCCACTGAGCGATTCTGATTTTGGTGCTGTCTGACACCCTCACTATTTTATTTTGGCTATAATTTGGTAATTCCTAGACTATTTGCGTAACGTTTTACATATTATTTGTCAGCAAGTCCTAAGGAACCCAAATATACAAATTTAATGGAGCTAAGTGGCTGCGTTCAAAATATGCAATTTCTTCTACCTCCTGTTTCGAAGATGTGCTGTCTGGGTACTGTAATGTTTTCAAACGTAAACCAGTATAATGTCATATTTCCAATAAGCGTTTTTCAGGATTTTAAAACCTAACTCTCGGATGGGTAGTGTATTTTATCACTGTCGATTTGAAATAAAGTTAGTGCATGTGGCCTTACACGCGTGATGGCAGCAATTGTGTATCGCGCGACGCGTGTTTAGTATTGCATGCTTCCTGCCTTCATTCGCCCCTCTCTCTCTCCTGCTTTATCTGTCTTTTTAGTTACGCCGTGTATAAAATGGAATGAATGAAATATTAAATTTAGGTCATGGATCAGTTTGCGTATCTCAAGGTTGTTCCAAGAAATACAGTACACGTTTCATTGAAGAAAGCGGGTAATAATACAGTAGGCTTTTACTATCAACGTGAAAGCGTTACAATTTGCAGACGAAGCAGAAAACAAGGGGATTTCGAGTACAGTCATTGTGACAGCACTGTTCTTTTACCATTGCTCTTTTCTTTATTAAATGTATTTGTTAGGCTTCATATTTACCTGATAATTTATATATGTGGATTAGAATATTCCACGACACTCTGTCACCCCATTACTGTCATAAAATATATCGCTGCAATCATCTAACATATGTTGAAGTAACTATTACCACTAAGGAATACTATTTCAGGAGCACTTCCAACACTTCTATCTCAGTTAAGGTAAAAACAATCATGTAACCCACTGTGTGAATTATAATTCCATAATTTCTGATGAGTTTTTGAGTGCACCATTTGTGTTTTGATTAAGTAGCAAAACTACAATTCATGGACCACCCCATAAGTTCCCATTTTACAGCTTTACTTCCAGCACATGCATTAAAGGTTTAATTAAAAATGTGTATAAATCTACAACGTTTCAATTTTCATTATCCAAGATTTCTGATAATTTCCAAGCAACTTGTGTGTTTTGTTGGATGTTATAATTTATTATGAAAAACACAAGTCATGTGCTGAACAAGTGCTCATTTTATTGCTTCAATTTCAAGACACAAAATGCTCCTTTAATTGTTTTAATTCAAACACACAACACCTAATTTTATTGCTTTAATTCCAACAATCAAGTGCTGATATTATTGCTTTAATTCCAACACTCAAGTGCTAATATTATTGCTTTAATTCTGTCGTAAATTTTATTTGAGATAGGTCTTAGAAATAGTGGTCCCGTTAGAGTGAAGAATGATGGTGAAGGCTCTATGATAGAAAGGGGTAAGAAATAGATAGTTGATTCACAAGGGTGCTGAAAAGAGTAAGGACAGTCTCTGAGATCGGGTAATTTCTCCGATCTGCCTATCTTACGACAATTTTGTTATCTGGAGACTCCTAAACCTCTCCTGGCTAAACAATTTTTGCCAGTTACTCAACACTCATGTACACACACCAATTTGGTGCTTCAAACACACAAACGGGAATACAAACTACATATAACATATATGGGGTAATGGGTCGGCCAACACAGTAATATAAGGTTAACGGCGTTTATTTATCATTTAAACAAAAATCACAACATTCAGCATGGTACAGTTAAAAATCATAGTTACAGAAAAAATACAAGTAACAAGGGGGGGGGGGGTTGAGGAGTAGTATCCCAAATATGCCCTTCCTGCTTGTATAGACAAAGAAAACCCAGTCCAAAGACCAGTGGTTATCAGAAAGAGATAATTTAACCCAAAAAGATAGATTAATTTATTCTGATAGGGGGTTTTACAATATTTTGTATGGGGTGTAGGAACAGAGTCATAGTAGTCTCCAAGTTATCCCTTGACTAAGCAGATTAAGGGAGGGGAAATAAGCAAAGGTAAGCAATCCCACTTAAAGAGAACAATACAAGGAATACAGTATAAAAGATATTTACCAAGTAAAGAGAATTATAAGTTTAGCTAATAGGTCTCATTCATTCATGCACGCTAGCGATGGCCATCACACATTTTCTCACACTTACCGATCGTAGAATCTGGCACTCCATAGAATAACACAACAGCAATTAAATTACTCAATAAACTGTATGAGTCTTTTCCTTCGTTTTCCAGCCCCAGATTAGCGGGTTTGGCGTTTTAGCAAATTTTCCCGTAATCGCTGGAAGGTGAAGCATTAGTGTTCCTTTTTGATTATTATTTAAAAATTTCTATGGGATGGCACTGGCTCAGGTAAAGTTATGAGAAGGTAGTGGTCTCCTGGATTTTCACCGCTGGTGGTTGAAAACTTCTATAGCGTGATGACAAAGACTGAACAGTGAGGTATGTTTTTCTTCGGGGTTTTTTTTAATCAAGTGAAAAATACGTGACTGTCAGTGTACATAGATGATATATTCTGTTCCACATCAGACCAGTAAAAAAATTAAATATATCGCTCTGGCAATTGTTCTTCTCCAGTTAATCTTTACAGACTTTATTGATTAATGATTTAACATGTTTCTTGGGTTTTGCTTTCTCTCATGTAAATTTAGACAGCGAGACCGCACTGGCCGCCACAAGATTATAATTAAATGTTCAAAAACTTCTGGATGTTGAAGAACCGAGTCTGGAGGACTCTATAATTTTGCTGGGACGCAAAGGTGTATGATCATTCTATGTGAAAAAAATAGAAAAACATCATATTCTGATGCGCGATAATTTTACAGTTAAGACTATTTTAGACACTCGCGTATTCAATTATATATATATTTAAGAAAAACTCTCCGCGAGTCTAATGGTTAAAACACACACACACACACACACACACACATATATATATATATATATATATATATATATATATATATATATATATATAGATATATATATATATATATATATATATATATATACAGAACTAAACTGTATTAATTGGTTATAAATTCCTTAACGGCTTCAAAATTCATATAAGCATCTATTATATTGGGAAATGACGTATAGATATATCATTTAATTTACAACTGGAAACTTTTGAGATGGGTTTATTTAATAGTTTTAAATTAACACAAAATCCAGTGAAATAAAATGAGAGAACTAGTCCACTGATCACTTGAACTAATATATTTTACCGTTGCACAGAATGAATTCACTCCAATATAGCCGAAAATCCAGAGGAAATCTAGCAGGGTTCTACTATAAGCTAGTGCTTCTTTAAATCTCTGGCAAACGAATGATAAACTGCATTCTTCAGTGGTCTCAATATATATTAAATGAATGGAACGATCAGGGGGACACGCGAAAGTTCACAACTTTTTTGAAATCAGGGAACTTTTCTGATTCTGCGCCGCCAGTCCCCGCTCTATTACCCAACTCTCTACCGCTTAGACTTTCCCCGTTCGTCTCGTTCAGCGAGCGGTTTCAGCGCTCTTTTCTGTTGT
Organism: Oreohelix idahoensis; assembly: GCA_024509875.1. NCBI lineage: Eukaryota > Metazoa > Mollusca > Gastropoda > Stylommatophora > Oreohelicidae > Oreohelix > Oreohelix idahoensis. The sequence continues at coordinate 70,274 of JAMPIV010018879.1, read as the reverse complement.
AGAATTCCACGTTGTTATTTGTGCATGCTAATGAGCCCGCGTGGAATCCACGCTGACTATTGTGTTTCCCACAAATCTTTTCACAATCCATAAATTTTTAACCCATTGCAGGAGTTTGTTAATGATTCAAACAAAATGTACATAATACACAAAACAGCGGCGGTAGTGCAGTGGTTAGTGCACTGGCTTCCTAGCCCAGTGGTCCATGGTTCGATCCCCAGTTGAGGTGGGAGTTTAGAATACTTTTGTAGTATTTAGTAGTTTTTAGACCGCAAATGGCCCCCGGGGTCAACCCAGCCTCATGAATTGGGTACCAGAGCAGTTCTGAGATGGTTAAGGTGGCCAGTGTGATGCTGACCATATCACCTCTAGTGTGCCGATGGTTAAGAAAATATGGGCCTGTGGCAGATTATGTTATAGATTTCATATTATCTATTTCTTTATATACCCTTCTCTTTTACCAAACGTTCATCTACGTACTTTTGTTAACTTAAACCACCCTACATTCTGAGATCTGTCTTTTCTTTTTCTAATTTAGCACGCACATTTTATTTTGGTTCGCTATTTCTTTGATATTGTTCACCAGCAGACCATTTAGCTACGTTGATCTGTAATTTATTCTTAACGCCAGCGATTGAGAATCGTGGTAATAGAAAGACAGCGATCAAGGATGAATTGCTTTTAGTACTAAGAGCAGATAATTTAGGAACCAAGGTAGGCAAATTTTTATTACCTCCCTTGTAATCCGTTAACTAGAGTAAAGTAACTAAACACGGCAGATCGCCAGATCAGAAAGTGGTCTCGCTCGATTTCGTTCAATTGACCACGTCTGCAGGGCGGGAAACAGTGTGATTTTACGATCGAAGAAATCTCGCACGGTCTGGTCAATTACGTTATCCCTGATCTAAGAAAGAGTGTGAGTTCTGTTTTTTTTTTCGGCTCTAGCGTGAAGAACGGCTTTGATTTACACATAAGCTGAAATCTGAACGAAGATCTGAACGTAGGTGTTAACATCTGGCCAGAGTCTGTTTTTCGGTCAAATAGTGTAATAGTCTCTTTGATTTTAGAGAGATATATACTAGAGCATTCTAACTAAAATTTACTCAGTACTCCTCAGCTTTTAAAGATATCTAGCGGCGATTTCTAGTATCCCCTGGTTTTAGGATAGTTTCTTAGTTTATCGCTGGAGATAGTCTAGAAGAAGTTTGTGTGAAGGTAAATACTATACTAGTAGTTTTGAGTGATTTTAGGGATAAAATCGTCAATTATATTTCTCTAAGATTTTTGTGCAGAGTGATTTACTAAATAGGTCCGTAAATGGTATTTCTCTAGTTTTACTGTGTTACAGTGGATAGCAGAATAATAAATTTCTAGCTAAACTATGCCAGCTAGAAAATAAATTTAATTAACTGCTAGTAACCAGTCAAGAATATTTTAACCAACTAGTAAATGCACTGATTCATCGTGAGTATTGACGAAATATGTATTTATTTCTAATTCATGATGATGGATTCTTTTTAAATGACTAGCATTTATTTCACGGAAGTTTTAAACGATGAGACAAGCTTTAAGCTTGTAGTTTGTAATTTAAAGTTAAATAACCGAAGTGAATATATTATATTTTACGCGAGGTAGGATAGGAGTGAGAATACTATATTATGGTTAAGCATTTTATTTTTCTCTTCCTTTATACAGTATTTGGGTCAAACCCAAAATCTACCAGTGGCTTCAATGTATATCTGCGAATAACCATAAGAAAGAACTTTGTGTACTTAAATACGTGGGTCTTCAAGGTAACCTGTCTGGCATTTGTGTTTGCATCCAGAAAGAGACAGAGTACCAACCTAAAGGACATTAAGACTAAATGCGGTAACTGGGCCTATCAAGCCAGATCATATTTCTTTCCATAATCTCATTTACATTCAGTCCCATAGTGGCGACCTAACAAACTTTAACATTTTCGACGTTTGATCATTTGTGGTGTGACCAAGAATTTTATACTGAGAGAAGTTGCTAACCTGACATTTCCTAAGTACTGGAAACCTCAAGATTCTGACACTGTGAGCACTGTGACATATATTACCTGAACTGATTTAAAGTGACATAAACAGTAATCCAGAAAAATATAGTCGTAAAGAGAACGCTCCCCGGAAAAATTGGATTTAACCTGTCTCTGTAGAGCTGGGGTTCTCTTTGCCAAAAGAACACTGGATGTGCTGTATGGGTGTGTCCTAAACTTTGCGCCAGAAGGTGTAAATCAAGTTCGTAGGTAAGAACGAATGTCAGTGGCCACTGTTGTATGGATAGAAAGAAAGCAGGAATGAGTGGTTCTTTGATCGTATAAATTCATGCACCCGCTTTGTAATATTTTGATGATGCAAAGTTTTTGCTAATACTGTTTCCTTTTCAGAATAGATTAACGTATAGCTCTGTTCGTTACTGTAGAGGGAAATTCTAGACCATAGCGTGAACACCTTTTAACTCTTTTTGGAGGTTAATAACTTCTCTTCTAACGGGATCTTGTCTCAACAGAGGGAGGGAGGATTACACATATGAGTCTAACTCTTTAATTAATTCATTAACCTATATTTGATTTGATATTCTACTTGTAGCTGCTGTGAAGTTTCTTATGATAAATAAAATTTACATAAACTTTATTTACGTGTGTCGGTCAGCTTGTCCCAAACGATCCCTATTCCATAGATATAGTTTTCACGTCTGTGCGTCTAACTGTCGTCACTATATATATATATATATTAATATATATTCTAGTAGACGGTCTGACAAACTAAGTTCTGTTGTAGAGATAGGCTGAACGAGAGAAGCTTCTCGACTTCAGGGACATAATCTAACTAGTTTCCACCATCTCATTCGTGAAAATCTATTTTCTTTACATTACCTCTCACTGAGCTATCACCTGTTCTAATCTATTCAGAAGGAACCAATCTATGTCTTAATTCCCCTATCCAAAATCTACGACAGGGCCTAACACCATATTCCCAATATGCCTCAGTGGGCGTTTACCTTAACGTACCTACACAAAACAGCTGACCATAAGGACTGAACAATTCCCTAGAAATATTTTGATTCTAAAGAGCTACTAACTAAAAAAGCATAATTTACATACTACAAGGCCAGAAGAGACAGAAACTGAATCTGCAGCAAAACATCATCAGGCCTCTAAATGTTAAAGAACACTTCAGGATGGAACTAATTTTGCAGGTATTACAGGTACAATAAACCTTGTGTACTTCAACCCTGTGTACTTCAACCCTGTGTACTTCAACCCTGTGTACTTCAACCTCGTGTACTTCAACCCTGTGTACTTCAACCCTGTGTACTTCAACCATGGCAACCTCATCATGTTAAACAAACAGATACAAAAATAACCACTACAAGAGCGTTTTAATGCTTCATACAGGCTTACTGCAAGGAAGGTTATTTATTTTTTTTTTACACATACAGTCAAGTCAAGTCAGGTGCAGTGCTTCAAGTTTTGTCTCTATACATATCTTGATTTTTGTATGCTCTCAATCAGTCTGAAGTTGATCTCTTCCTATGCCATAACAAATACATCAAGACACTGAACGTTCAAACTAACTGGCACTGAACGTTCAAACTAACCAGCACTGAACGTTCAAACTAACTGGCACTGAACGTTCAAACTAACTAGCACTGAACGTTCAAACTAACCAGCACTGAACGTTCAAACTAACCAGCACTGAACGTTCAAACTAACCAGCACTGAACGTTCAAACTAACTGGCACTGAACGTTCAAACTAATTAGCACTGAATGTTCAAACTAACTGTCACTGAACGTTCAAACTAACTGGCACTGAACGTTCAAACTAACTAGCACTGAACGTTCAAACTAACTGGCACTGACCATAATTCAGATTCCCTGGGGTCATTGAAGAGACAAAGAAAAAAAAAAACAACTGCACCCTCAGGCTTGTAAAACAAGCTGACTAATATGAGGTTGTGCATGAGGCTGAGGCTGGCAACCTCATCATGTAAAACCTATTGCCACAGAAACCACCACTGTAAGAGCATATAAATGCTTGGTGCTGGCTTCCTGCAAGGCAACTAGCTGCAGTATATATATACACGAGTATATATATATATTTACTTAATTGACATCACATATAGACTACAAACAAATTAAAACACGATAACATACACCACCAAATTTACTTACAATGAACAAACAATCATGAAAGGAAATAATGAAGAATGCATAAACATTTTTTTTCACTTTCCAGTTAGTTCTACAAAGTAAATTTCCGAAATCTATGTGCATGCATCCAGGAATTCTTGAAAAGAAATCTTTCCATCTCCGCTCTTGTCTGCTTGTCGCAAAATATCATTCACCTCAGCATCTGTGAACTTGTGTCCAGATGCATCCAGAACTTTCTTCAACTCATTCTTATCCAAGAAGCCACTGTTATCAGAATCGTACCGTTTAAACAACGCAGTTAGCTTCTGTATGCTGCAAGCAGAAAATAAAAAATACAGTAAAATACTAAACAGGTTTCTTTGCATTGGGAAATATATGGAGATCAGAAAAAATCAAGTCCAACACAAAAATCAGAATTTTCAATTCAAATGTCAAATCAATCTTATTGTATGGCTCGTAAACATGTAGAACAACGAAAACAGCAACAAAAAAGCTACAGACTTTTGTAAATGGGTGCTTGCGTAGAATAGAAGGATTGAAGGGGTACGAATGCATAAGGGCTTGTCACCACAGGACATGAAAACTGGCAGAGGAACATAAGTCGCATGGTAATGGGTCCACGATACACGTAGTACAATATTTATTTAGTTCCTTCACAATACAATGGCAGAAAATGGAGAAATCTTGTACATCTGTCTCCTCAAATAAATGCATGGTCAGTCCATAAGTATATAAGCATTCATACCTCTGCTTCTCTTGCCCTGGGGAATTCCAGAACAAGGACTGCCTTGTAATGCTATCAACAGGTTTCCTCAGTGTGTGTCCTATCCATCACCATCGTCTTCTTCTCATCTCTTGTTTCACTGGCACTTGTCTAGTTCTTGTCATCAGTTCCACGTTGGTAACCTTGTCATACCATTTTAATCCTCTATTCTACGCAAGCACCCATTTATGAAAGTCTGTAACTTTTTGGTAGTTGTCTTTGTTGTTCTCCATGTCTCAGAGCCATACAATAGGACTGACTTCACATTTGAGTTGAAGATTCTTATTTTCGTGTTGGATCCGATTTCTCTTGATCTCCATATATTTCCCAATGCAATGAAAGCTCCTCTTGCTTTTTGTATTCTTATTTTGATATCACTGTCTGTCCCTCCAACTTTGTCTATATTGCTGCCAAGATATGTGTACGATTCTACATCTTGTATTGGTGCTTCTTCAAGTTCAACCCTGTTATCATTACCTGCATTTATTCTCATTATCTTTGTCTTTTCCCTGTGTATTTTCAGACCCAATTGCTGTGACCTCTCATCGAGTGTTTTCAATTTGTCCTGCATCTGATTACAGTTATGGGACAGAAGAGCTAAGTCATTAGCAAAATCCAGATCATCCAACTGCTTAGTCAGAGTCCACTGGATTCCATTTCTGTTATGTGTTGTCGATGTTCTCGTAACCCAGTCTATTGCTAGTAAGAAAAGAAATGGAGACAAGAGGCATCCCTGTCGCACTCCTGTTCTTATCCCAAACGGTTCTGTAAGCTGTCCTTCATGAAGAACTCTGCATGTCATGTCTTCATATGTTTTCTTTATTAAATTAATGATCTTCAGGGGAACTCCATAATGCCTCATCAATTTCCAAAGTGATTCTCTGTCTACACTGTCAAATGCCTTTTCGTAGTCCACAAATCCGATGTACCTTGTATAGTGGTGAATTCCATTCCAGACTTTGTTCAACTATTATTCTCAAAGTGGCTATCTGGTCTGTACAGGATCTGTTTTGTCGAAAACCTGCTTGTTCATCTCTCAGTTTCTTGTCTATGGACTCTTTTAATCTTTCAAGGATAATCCTGTTTAATACTTTTCCTGGCACTGAAAGTAACATTATTCCTCTATAATTTATGCACTCTTGTAAATTTCCCTTCTTAGGCAACTTAACCAGATATCCTTCCTTCCATTCTGCTGGTATCTCTTCCTTTTCCCAGACTATACCAAGTAATTTATATAACATCTCTGTAGCCGTGTCGATATCTGCTTTGATGGCCTCTTCTGGAATGCCATCAGGTCCAGACGCTTTTCCATCTCTTAGAAGCTTTATGGCTTTCTTTATTTCTTCTTTCGTTGGTCTTTCACCGTTAATTTGTAGCTCTTCTTCTGCTGGCTGGATGTCCGGGTGGTTTTGTGGAGCTGGTCTATTGAGAAGGTCCTCAAAATATTCTGTCCACCTCTTCATTTGCTCTTGTATATTGCTGAGCAGTTTTCCATTCATGTCTTTTATGAAGCAACTTGTTTGCTTTTATTTCCCCGTTAGCTTCTTTGTGCTGTTCTCATTCCATACCGTTTTAATTTGCTGCCAATAGTCTTCAGTATTCTCTGCATCTTCCATCTGTTGGATCACTTGGAATTTGTTGGATATTGTGACCGCAAATTTGTCTCTTGTTTCTTGATTTCTTAGATGTCCTACATTAAATTGTTGTCTATAATTTTGCATTGTTGCATATCTCTTGAGTTTCATTTTTACTTTGGCTATCAGAAGGTGGTGATCTGATGCCACTTCTGCTCCTCTATATACCTTTACATCCTGCAATGATGATCTAAACTTCTTGTTTATGCATATATGATCAATCTGATTTTCTGTTCTATGGTCTGGTGATATCCATGTTGCCTTGTGTATTCTCTTATGTGGAAACATGCTTCCTCCTATAGCCAGTTGATTTGAAGCACAGAAGTTTGAGAATAGTTCCCCATTTTAATTCATTATTCCTAGCCCCTGTTTTCCCATGACTTCTTCAAAGCCGGTGTTGACTGTACCTATCTTTGCATTCATGTCACCCATCAAAATTGTGATGTCTCTTCTTTTTACTTATTCCATAATTTCCTGTAGTCTAGTATAAAATGCTTCTTTCACCGACTCTTCTTTGTCATTAGTTGGTGCATAACATTGGATGGCATTTACATTTATTTTCTTTTTAGCTGTTTTAAAAGAAGCTGTTATTATTCTGGATCCAGCAGCTTCCCATTCAATGAGTGCTTTCTGTGCATCTTTACATAACATAAGAGCTACCCCTTCACTGTGGTGTGAACTTTCGTCTTCATGTCCTGAGAACAGCACCAATTCACCTGTGATGAGTTTCTTTCTGTCTACCCCTTCCACTTTGTTTCACACAGTCCCAGAACCTCGATTTTATATTCCCTCATCTCTTCTGCTACTTGTGCCACTTTCCCTTGTTCGTTTAATATCCGAACTTTCCAGGTGCCAAATCTGGAAGTTCTCCTAGAAGAAAGAAGGTTAGTCAGCAACACAGACTCCTTTCGGCTTTCTCTGTGTTTGTCACAGAGTGCTCAAAGATTTTGTCTAGATTATTTTAAAATTCCTTACTTTTCTATTCCTTCACATTTAGTCTGTTTTCTCTACGGAAATATTTGCACCTGCGATCGTTTCTTTAGCTGTTTTTCAAGTCTTCACTAATAGTCCTGTCATACTATCCAAATACTATCTTCTAGAAAGGCATTAGACGTTATTTCTTTAGGGACGTCTATACGATTTATTCGCTTAGTCGAAACGACCAGTGGTTCCCAGAGTATCATATTTCCGTGTTCAGTGGTCAACTGGAGACCGTCAATAAATCTTGGTACGTGTCTAAGCATGAGACGGGAAATAATTAACTCTGGACGTGGGAACGGAAATGTTTTAACTTCATGCAAACAAATGCTGAGTTTTAAGATCACTTGCTGATTAACTGTCGAAGACAACGCACGCTTATAAGTTATAGAAGAGAAGCATCAACTTACCTCATACCTACAAGTATATGTGAGTGAGAGTAAACGCTACTAAAGTTCTATTTCTTAAGCTGTGGATAAAGTCCTGAGCGGTAAGCAAACTCTCAGTATTCGCTTAATTAGCTAACTCTAATATCAAGGGATTAGTTAATGGATGTAAAGTGTGAAATACTAAATATTGTGGTTTTATTTCTTTACATTAGATTGATAGCTATTTTGCATTTATGTATTATGAATGTTATTGATGCATTATAAGGATGTAAGTACTGACTGATATCTGAAAGTACTACATTCTAATGATTTTGAGAAAACTGTTGTGAACGAGAGAAGAACCATGTTGTTCAAGGAACGAGTGAATGAAATATTCCTCCAATGCAGTCACGCATGGACGCACACGGCCAGGCGTCTGCTTATAACAAAGGTTGACCTGACTGACCCGACCAGTGTGAGACTACCGCTAGACAGGAATTTGTAAACAAATGGACAGTCGCCTTTGAGGAAAAGACTGACGTTACCGGTTCAGGTAAATATATTATTAGGCACCATTCTGAGACGAAATGTCCAGAATGGCTGTAGTTAATATATCTGTATAAAACAGAAGATTGATTACCTGCATTATCTTCCACAGCCCAGTTGCAGAATCCTAGCCAGTTTCTGGATTTTGATTGCTGTAAATTGTTGCGAGTAAACCGCCTAGTTGCTCTATGCTACAGAGAGAACTAGTGCTTACGTCTCAAACCCTCTAGCGGTGATCACAAGTCAGCAACACTGAGCAGTCTATAGCATATGAGCAGTCTACAGCTTTAAGCAGTCAATACCTCGTCAGCGCCTGAACAGCATAATGCAACTTCACAACCAGGTGAACGAACAGCCTAGTCATCTCTTGGACTGTAGCTCAACTGAATCAAATTCTCCAGTTGGTAATCCCTACCTACTGTGACGCCCAGGAGAAGTCCAAGCAGATAAGTCTACGTAAAACCCAGACCAAAATCAGAATTCACTTATCCAAGAAATAGCCGTAGGAATAAACTTTCGTCAGTGAGGAAAATAGCCTCTTATTTTTATCTGAACCAAAGACACTGACAGTTCTAAATTTCCTAGTATTTCTTTTTTTCAAAGTATATGACAACATTGATTTTTTATTTCTACTGTATTTAAAGTAATTATGTACATTCTCTAACTCACCATCATTCTGAGTTTGACTTAGTAGATTGTATGTTCTGTTCAGAAAAACATTCTCAACCCTCTTTGTATTACTTGTTACTACTAGTTCATCTTCAAAAAGATTTGAGTAAGAAAGAGTTAGTCGTCGCCAGAAAAATACAAGAGTTGGTAGTCTAAAAGGTGAGAGAATCACTGACGCCAACCTGTGCCCTTCTGTTAACTCTTTCCCTCAACACTAGCTCATATCTGTGAAAACTAGTGTCTAAAGGTCTATGTGCTTTCTACACATCTTCCTTACTATACAAAACTCTTTATGCGACAATTGAATTCTCATTCAACGTCAATTGGAGTGCACCATCAAATATATCTGCGACAGTGTTGCATCATACGCCTCCCTGCGAGAGGACCTTCCCCTGTCTTGGATGGCTGTGTTTTATTTTCTTTTATTGACTTGTCCATGTTTGTTGAAGTTTTTTGTGGTTTAAATTTTTTATGGGATGGGGTAACCGGCCCCATGCCCAACCCTCCTTAGTCGCTTTCTACGACATGCTTGACAGGGAACAGTGTTACTATTCTTTGCTCCCCTTTTGGGCCCCGGTAACACATTTACCCGGTAAATATTTATTTAGTTCCTTCACAATACAATGGCAGAAAACAGAGAAATCTTGTACATCTGTCTCCTCAAATAAATGCATGGTCAGTCCATAAGTATATAAGCTTGCATGTTGATATATCATATATATCTTCGTCTCATCTTTTCAATTCTGGCCGTTGTACTAGTAGGTGCGTGTCAACCACGGACACCCAAGTAATGCGGACCCGAAAACGTGAATTTATATTTCTTGAATAAAATACTTCACTACGAGGTGCAGAACTTCTTCATAAGTTCGGGACCATATTAACGATCGTTGAAAACAGGTGGCGGCCTTCGAAAATATAATAATGCCACATAAAGGTTCTAAGGTTCCTCCACACTCCGGGAGCTCGAAAAATACATCTTGCTTGGACGAATGAAGTATACGAATTGCCCAGAATATTAGCCGTTAGAATAAATTAGCGCAACCGGGTTACGTCATTGACAACCGGTGACGTATCAAAGTATACGGTGTTCAATACAAGTTAAAGATTGTGCAAAACATGCATTACCACAAATAGACATATCTTCTCAAATAACAATGGTTATATGCCTGCGTGTGGCAATATACCATGACATATTAACTTTATTCCTTAACAGCATGTCACAATAGAAAATATTTGCGTTATCTTTAAAGGTGTTTGCATTATTGTACATCAGTTTTGGTCATCTCAAAACAGCAACTTGTTTAATGACTGATTCCAGGGTTTCTTCTAATAGCATCCTGTCTACAAAACTGCTAAACTGCTGCGCTGCACGTTTTTGTTTTTGTTGTTTTTTTTTTTTTTTTTAAATAGGTAACAATATTTACAATAGTTACATAAAATTTGGATTTTGAATTTAAAAAAAAAACACTTACAAATCCTTGAAGTTATTCAGACCTTTAATAAACTCTTCCAGGGTGATCCTTCTGTCTCCTTTTGACCCATCAAAGAAAACAAATGCATCCTGGGATTGTAGACACGTGACGATACTTTTGTTAAACAATATAAGCATATGAAGACATCGGAAATTGCAGAAGAGGTTAGAATGAACAGTATAAACAAATGAAGAGGAGAATATAACAACAGGAAGAGAATAAATGAAACTTATAAACACAGGAAGAGATTTAAATTAACAATTTAAAAATTAAGACCGGAAGAAAGAGAGGCTGCGAATCAAATAAATTATATGAACAGAAAAGAAGAGTAGAATAAACAATGCAGAAACAGTAAGAGACAAAAGAAGAAATAAACAAGATGATGAGACATTTACTCAAAAGAAGAAAATAAAAAGTATGAGTAGAAAAGTGATGGGAATCAAAAGAAGAAAAATAAACAGGGAAGTAATACCTAAAACAGGAAGTGGATAATATAAAAAGAGAAAATAGTCGTCGAAGCCGAGAGGTGATAAGGAAAGACAAAGCAGAGAATAAAATAAAGAAAAAAAAACAAGCCAAAACCAAATGGAGAATGATAATGCAATTAGATAGGCAGAATAAATTATTGCATGCATTTACAGCAACTATAGCTAAAGACAACGACAAGAAGAAAGCTTACAGCAATCTGTGAATCTGTCATGTTACTGTTCCCTTTTCTGAGGAGATTTCTTAGCTCGCATACATCCAGCGTCCCGTTATTGTCCGCATCAGCTGACTTGAACAATTTCTCCCACTCGCTGACAGATTTCTTGCCGGCCATTTTAATGCTTCTGTGATCTTAAAGCAATAAATGAGTAAAGGTAGTCATATAATGAATACAATAAATAAAGTAAATAGACACACAGGTCGACATCATATACTATCATGTGACACTCTTTAAGGGGTGAGCTACAGTGAAACGCTATTTTCGTCATTAATCACAGGATTTCAATGAAAATGCATAGTCTTAACCTATATAAATCATAGTTGCGTATAATGAACAGTTTGATGATTTTGCATCATTGGTTACCATGGAAACGGTGGCCATATTGGATTCTATACTATTTCAATTTGCTATGGCTTTTTTTTGTTTATTAAGCTATCAATACCAAATTTAAACAGACTATTTATCATTATATTTTAAAACCTTTGTTATATTGGATTTTTTGATAACTTAAGTAGATCCTGAGATATTGAACTTTAAATTTTGTATGTAAAAAAAAAAAGGAAAGATTTTGTCAAAATTTTACATTATTTGCAATACATCAAGATTTTTACAAGATATCACAAACTGGATCTGATAAAAGTTTTATTATCATATGGAAAGTGTTTGTGTCAAATCTCATATTGACTGACTAAAAAATGTGCATGTTATAAGAACATTAGTGATATAAAACAAGGTTCTGAGAAAAATCCTGATTTTCTTCATAAGAAAAGCAGAATTTCTGAAGAAAATATTATTTACAAGATTAAAATACACCTACTTAGAATGTGTTCTGACAAATAATTTTCACAGATTTAGATTCAGGGGAATATAAATTATCAGAATATAGACTAATCCCAATGTTCATTTTTGTGCTGTTTTGACTTAAAATGCACTTTAGCCCCCCCCCCCCCCCCCTTTTTTTTTAAAATGTAGCTTTCACCTTACGGTCATAACTCATCACTATTAAGTCTCCTCTGCCTGTTATTCTCAACAGATGCACTAAACTGTTAAGAGGGCGTGTCTTACTCCCCGGCGAAATCTGAGTATGAGTGTCTGAGTGTTTTAGTCTCATTGTGAAACTGTGTCGTACTATCTTTCGTAATGTTTTAATGTACCCATCTTTCAGGCCCTAGGAGGCGATTGGGGGGTGGCAGAAGAGCCATTTGCCCCGGGCCTCACCTCAGTCAAATAAGGATGTCTTTCTTTACATTAAAATAGTTTGTACCCCTCTTCCCAAACAATGAGGTGGCCTTGCAATGTGAAATGGTCCGGGACTCATCTCAGCTCTGAGACAGCCTGACCATATCATGTCCCTTACAGTAGCTTATGCACTTAACCTCCACTTTGACGGAGTGTTAAAACATAATAAAACGCACTCTGAATCTTTGATCGGATGGATATATTCAAAATCTCTAGAGAAGAGATCGGCAGCCCGTGAGTTTTTTGGAATCTATTTTAGTAACACTGAGCCTTTGAAAGATCTACCATATGTATGTTTTTTGTTGTTGTTTTTTTCTCTAACCAGCGGCACTCGAACTTTCCAGCCCTTTTGGCCCAATGACATGTCATTGCGAGGCTGGGGGGTCAGTGGACTTTCCTTCCAACCCAGTCAGGAGCTTCGCTCCTTCCCATCCACAGGGAGTTTATGTGCAGGAGCCGTTCAGGTTATTCAGTCGAATTCCCGGTCGTAAACATTCCTTCAAACGCTGACGCCCGGGCTTGAACCTTGAAAACCTGGTCGCCAGTACACACACACGCACGCACGCACGCACGCACGCACGCACGCACGCACGCACACACACACATATATATATATATATATATATATATATATATATATATATATATATATATATATATATATATATATATATATATATATATATATATATATACAGCTTGATCTCCATATAACTGTGCCCAAGCTCACGCCCTGGAGAGGACACTCCAGCTTCACCCTATAGGTGTCGGCAAAACACGGGAAGTAGCAGTTACCGGTTATAAGCATTTTGCTCAATTGGCGTAGGGCATGGCGCCAGGGGCTACTTCCGACAGTGGGAGAGGTTCTAGGATCTCACTGGACAGCTACCGCCCGCTTCAAGCTGGGCAGCCCCCAGTCAATAAGGTGTTGTCCCGCCACTGTCTGCTTTCCCCATTGGGTGCATGGGGATTAGGGTCAAACCCGAACTGTGGACAGAAAATTTTGCACCAAGCAATTATCGAAAAAATAGAAATAAGCAAACTCTCAGATTGGGATGCTGGAACGTCCGGACTATGTTGACTGGACTATCCGAAAACCTACAGGATGTAAACGATGTAAGGAAGACAGCCATAATTAATGATGAGCTTAAACGACTTCAGGTGGATATAGCTGCACTTCAGGAAACGCGCCTGGCGGGCTCTGGAACGGTGAGCGAGAAGGAATACACATTTTATTGGCAAGGGAAAGATCTTAATAAAGCTAGAGAACACGGAGTAGGTTTTGCGGTCAAAAAATCGCTAACTAAAATGGTTGAACCAGGCGAGAATGGATCAGAACGCCTGTTAACGCTCCGCCTGCAAACTAGCACAGGTCCCATCACCCTTGTCAGTGTGTATGCTCCTACTCTGTACTCTGCCTCAGAAGCTAAAGATGAGTTCTACGAGAATCTAGCAGCAGTAATCAAAAGCATACCTAGGCAAGAACAGCTTGTTCTCCTTGGTGACTTTAATGCTAGAGTGGGTGCCGATAATGTTTCATGGCCTTCATGTCTGGGCAGGTTTGGTATTGGCAAGATGAATGAAAATGGACAACGGCTCTTAGAGTTGTGCGTCCACCATGACCTCTGCGTGACCAACACCTACTTTCAGACAAAACCCCAGCATAAGGTGTCATGGAGACACCCACGATCCAAGCACTGGCACCAACTTGACCTGATTCTCGTCAGAAGGCCACTCCTCAGGTCTGTGCTCTCCACACGCTCGTACCATAGTGCAGACTGTGATACAGATCACTCCTTGGTTTGCTGCAAAATCAGAGCACAACCAAGAAAACTCTATCGTGTCAGACATGAAGGGAAACCACGCATTGATACCAGCAAGATGTCAGACCCTTTCATGATCGCTCAATTCACTGCGACCTTCGAGAAAGTGCTCAGTAGCCCTCAGCATGGTGATACTATTACAGAGAACTGGGAGCATCTACGGAACACCATTCAAAGTACTGCACTTGCCACCTTTGGTAAGAAAACAGCAAAGTCAAATGACTGGTTTGATGCTTCATCAGATGTGATGGCACCTGTCATTGAAGCTAAGCGCAGTGCTATGAATGAATACAAACGTTCACCGAGTGCCAGAACCCTACAGATCCTGAGGGCTACGAGAAGCAAAGTTCAACAAACTGCTCGACGCTGTGCAAATGACTACTGGCTCCAGCTCAGTGAGAGCATCCAGATCGCAGCGCAAACAGGCAACATTAGACAAATGTATGACGGTATAAAGAAAGCACTTGGCCCCCATAAAAGTAAGACGGCACCGCTAAAAACCATCAGCGGAGAGAAGCTAACCGATAAGGGTAAGCAGATGGAGAGGTGGGTCGAGCACTACTCTGAGCTTTACGCTAGAGACAATACCGTTACGCCTGCAGCCCTTGATGGTGTCAACAGTCTGCCAACTATGGAGGAGCTGGATGCCGAACCAACATTAGAGGAACTCAGCAAGGCCATTGATAGCTTGGCCTCTGGCAAAGCACCAGGCAGTGATGGGATTCCTCCTGATTTAATCAAATGCTGTAAGAGCACGCTATTACATCCCCTGCATAGGATGCTGTGCCAGTGCTGGGAAGAGACAACTATTCCTCAAGACATGCGAGATGCCAAGATTGTAACACTGTATAAAAATAAAGGAGACAGAAGTGATTGCAATAACTACAGAGGCATCTCTCTTCTTAGTATTGTTGGTAAGGTTTTTGCCAAAGTCATCTTAATGCGACTACACAAGTTAGCTGAGCGCATATATCCAGAGTCACAGTGTGGATTCCGAGCTGGCAGATCAACAACAGACATGATCTTCTCTCTCCGCCAGCTTCAGGAAAAATCAAGAGAGCAGAAAAGACCATTATATATTGCCTTTATAGACCTCACAAAAGCATTCGACCTGGTTAGTAGGGATGGACTCTTTAAAATCCTCCTGAAAATAGGCTGCCCCTCTAAAATGCTGGAAATGATAAAGTCATTCCATGACGGCATGAAGGGAACAGTCCAATATGCTGGAAGCACGTCACAGGACTTTGATATACGAAGTGGCGTTAAACAAGGCTGTGTTCTGGCTCCGACCCTCTTCGGAATCTTCTTTGCCTTACTCTTGAAACATGCATTCAGAGATGCTACTGAAGGAATATGCCTTCACACTAGGTCAGATGGCCGTCTGTTTAATCTTTCAAGGCTGAAGGCAAAAACAAAAATCAGAAGGGTCACTATAAGAGACTTGTTGTTCGCTGATGATGCTGCAGTCGTCACTCAAAGCCAACAGGAGCTTCAGAGCTTGATGAATCGCTTCACTAAAGCATGCAAGGACTTTGGCCTCACAATAAGTCTAAAGAAAACGAATGTGCTGAGTCAGGATGTGGGTGCTGCACCAGTTATCATTATCGATAACTATGAATTGGCAGTGGTGCACCACTTCACATACCTAGGGTCTACCATCAATGACAAACTCTCACTGGATACAGAAATCGACAGCCGCATTGGCAAAGCTGCAGCTACCTTTGCCCGCCTCACATCGCGTGTTTGGGGAAACTCTAAACTCACAATGAAGACCAAAGCTGCGGTATATAATGCCTGCGTCACCAGCACACTCCTATATGGCAGCGAGACCTGGACGACCTATGCTAAGCAAGAAAGAAGGCTCAATACCTTCCATTTGCGGTGTCTACGCCGCATCCTCGGCATCTCGTGGAAAGATAAAGTGACAAATGTCGAGGTGTTGTCACGTGCTGGCCTTCAAAGTATGTATACGCTTCTTAGACAGCGCAGACTTCGCTGGCTTGGCCATGTTCGCCGCATGGAAGATGGTCGCATCCCAAAAGATATCTTCTACGGACAATTAGCAGATGGCAAGAGAACAGTTGGGCGACCACAGCTGAGGTTCAAAGATGTGTGCAAGAGAGATATGAGGGCACTGGACATGGATCCAGCAACATGGGAAGATGAAGCTGCCGATCGCACTAAGTGGCGATGCTATTTACGGCGCCACCTCAGATTGGGCGAAGAGAGGCTCACACAAGAAGCAGAGGTGAGGAGAAAACGTCGAAAGGAGCACAAGGAAAATAAGCAGCTGAGGGCTGTCACCTCAGGGGCGCATTCCCATAGTCAGTTATGACTGAAGGGGCTATTATGATATATATATATATATATATATATATATATATATATATATACATGAATATTTAACACAAACTACATGTTGGTGCTAATATTTCAAACTTCAGGGTGTGCTTGCAAGCAGTTGTGAGCAGACGATGATAATAATATAGTCTCCGTGCTGCATGAACTCAAGCGACTTCTTGAAACAGCTCGCGTAAAACGGTATTGAAAACGAGAAGAAAAAAAAAAGAGAGAGACAGGTGCATGAACTTTGAAAGAATACGGCCTCGAAATTAAAGTCCGGGTACTGAAGTAAATAAGGTGCTCTTTTTCTTTCTTATTCGATTCTGATCAAATATGAAACTGGTCGAAAGATGTTTGCCAGTCTTAAATACCAGAATGTATCACAATCGATTAATTAGGTCTTGACTTGTTTCTTGCGACAGGCTGATAAGTGGAGACTGGGGCATTTGTAGCGCGTTTAGCATTTGTCACCGGCGAACGCACCATTTCTTCCCTGCTTACGTTCAAGCTAACAATCGCTCACCAAGATCTTGCAGTGTTAAGTGTCAACATTGGAGAGGGATCAGGTGACAGCAGAAGGCCATACATCGCCAATGATGGTGGGTGGTGGAGGCGGGGGGTGGTTGAAGTATAGAGACAGGATTCATGCACGACTGGAAAACGGAAATAAGCATCTTTTATTGGGATGGGGGGAACGGGGATGGACTCCTCGCTTCGATTTGTTTGGAGGGGTGCTGAAATTTATATGTATATGACAAAGAAGGGGTTACGTATATTTTTAAATAGACTTGAAACTTTCAATATATGTTAATTGTGTCTCTAATTTGTCAGTATGCTCTCTTAGCCTTAATGGTATGTACAGTCAGTAAAAAGAAAACTCGAAACACAAGCGGTTTACACATACTATGGCCTCATGACATCTAAACGGGAAGGTAAGCGAAACAAATTTGCATAATCTCCGAGTCAAGGTAGAAGAGACTAAGCGGAAACAACACAGCGACCTCTACTTTACCCTTTACCTTAGAGCTTTTCAACCTCTGTTTTTGTTTGTTTGTTTTGTACCGCCAGCGCTTACAGCAAATCTCCATCTTGCCGCCACGTAGGCCTACTGGTAATACTATAACATGAAGATTCTGCTTTTAAGTAAAAGACTTGTATAAAATGTAACCGTGCTAAAAGAATATCACTGTATTGAAATAATTTATATAATTTTGTATTTGGTTTGGTTTGGTTTTAAGGACAGACTTCATTGCACACGGACAACTCCATCTGTGCTCCGATATCCTCCCTTAGATCGCACAGGAGGACCTCAGCACAGTACACAAACTCTGTAGCGCCAGCGAGAATCCCAATGTGTATATATAGGAATCACAGATTCAATAAATATTTTTGTGGTGGATAGGTTTCTTACTTACTTACTTAGTCGTTCCTCTTCTACCGTGAGGTGTAGAGGTTTGGAAGAGCTGTCTTCCTCCTGGCCGGGTTCCATTCTAGTCCTCGGTCCTTCAAAGATTGTCTAATGTTGTCCTCCCAGCGGACTCTGGGTTGTCCTGGGGTCTGGATCCCTGGCTCTTTGTTTCCCATGCTTGTCGTGGTAGCCGATCTTCTCCCACTATGCAGACATGGCCAAACCATCTTAGTTGGGACTGTTCTACTTGGGTCTACAGTGGGTGGGATTTTAGGCCTTGACGTATCGTCTGGTTGCGGACCATGTCTCTCCTTGTTACTTCAACCACCTTCCTCCGATACCTCATTTCTGAGGTTTGGATCTGGCTTTAGTGGGTTGTAGTCATTGTCCATGACTCGCATCCATATGTCAAGACTGGGACATAGGTGGAGCGGTATACAGCCATCTTCGTTTTCTTACCAACCTCTCTCTTGCTGAGGAATCCTCGATTTATGGCCAAAAAAAAGTCTCCCAGCTGCTGCTTTTCGAGTGGCCAACTCTTCTTTGAGGCTTCCCTTTCGGTCTATAATAGCTCCTAGTCGACCAGGACCTGTTCTCCCAGCTTAATCTGATGTCTTCTTTCTTCTCGTGATATCATCATAGATTTTGTTTTAGAGCTGCTTATGACCATCCCGCTCTTCTCCAGCTCTTCCTTCCAGACTTGCAGGTTGGATTGGAGATGTGCCTCTGATTCAGCAATCAGGGCAACATCATCAGCAAATGCCAGCTCTGAAATACAGACCTGTCTCATGTTCCAGTACCCCCCTGAATACTTTCTTGTTTTCTCCTTACATGCCTTGATGACGTCCATGAGAAATATGAAAAGACAAGGTGACAGGATATCACCCTGTCTTACACCAGTGGTGGTCCTGAACTCTTCTGACTTATGGTTTGGTGTCCTCACATAATTTCTGCAAGACTTGTAGAAACTCTGTATAGCTTGAGAGTTGCTGGAATGTTCTTCCTTGCCAAACAGTCCCAAAGTTTGCTCCAGGGGACCCGGTCAAATGCCTTTTCCAGGTCTATGAAACAAAGATGGATCTCACTCTTATACTCAAGGATTGGTTTCTAATTTTTTAAATTTTGCCAGGGCAGTGGTCTTACGGTCTACTCTTCGCAATTTTTTTTTTTTTTTAATTTGCGAGTTTTGCATTGTGGCGAGGCACATTTCTTACAACCTAGACTTTAGTCATTTGGTTATATTGGAGCGCAATTTGCCATTAAAAATAAGTGAACTCTGATAACTGAAGCCATGTGTTGATAAACACTAAGTCTCGAAAGGGATTAATAGCATCTCTCAGCTAGCATGAAGTAGCCTTGAAAATGACTAGTCCTGACAAAGACTGCTATCTCGACCAGCGTTGATAGGTACTGAAAAGGACCAACATGATCCATCTGCTAGCATAAAACTCTGAACATGACTCGCCAGCACTGGCCGTACTTCCTCAGTGTTCTGCGGTTGTAGTGAACTCTTGAGCAATCGAAACAGATTTCCAGCTGCCGTGGGATTTTTTACTTGCGCAACTTGAAAATGGGACTTTTTTCGCCCTTATCCGAGAAGGATAGTCATCAGATCTCACTACCCAGGAAAGGATAGTCATGTGATCTCACTACCCAGGATACCGGGGGGAAGTTTGTCATCATTAGAACAATTGGTTCTGAAAAAAAAATTTCCATAAATTATATTGACTCTACTGGGAATCGAACCCGGTACCTTTAGAATTGAGGTGGACACCATACCCCTTAGCCACTCTGACCTCCTATTTTGTGTTAATATACTGAACATTCAAGAAGTCGACGCTGGCGCTGGATTGGGCACACAATGAGGAAATCTGTTGATAGCATTACAAGGCAGTCCTTGCTCCGGAATCAACATGGTAAGGGAGGTAGAGGCAGATCCTCATTAAAAAATAAAACACGGAGAAGGGAAGTGGTGATAAAGAGAATAACGAAGACATATAAAGACCTTGAGCGGATTTGCCCAGGGCAGGAAGGCTTGCGTTCTTTCATAGGTTTATGCTCGTCGAAAAGATGACGTGTAATGGTGATATTGAAAACTATGTTGAATTAAACTGTATTTGAAGTCTTTAAATATATATATTTTTTAAATACAGGCAGAATATTGTATATTTGTTTTTCAAATACGACCAACGTTTATTATGCGTTTTCCCGCCTTATTTGAGCCTGTGGTAAAGTTTCGCACATCCATTTGGTTTTATTCATCTCCGCCCCGCCTCCTACAGCTTTTTTTTATGGTTGGCTTCTGTCAGTTTTCTAGACAGCTTGTGACAGATGTCATATATTGAGGCACTTGAAATATTGTAAAGTAGAGAAAAGACACAGCGTAGAGCAGCGGTTCTTAACTTTTCTAGTGCTATGACCCATTTGATTGTCCGGTGAAGGCAACGGACTCCTTTGATTGTCCAGTGAACGCTTCGGACCATTTCTTAGACAAAAGTCACATAGACGTACAATAGACGCAGAATTACAATTTTTGCATTCACATAATATAGTTTATTATAAATAAAAACCGCAAAGCTTAACTAGTGTTCCGCTGAAATATAAAATCAATGTGTAAATAGAACATCTTTGTTTAAATGCTATGATCTGGTAATTTTTTGAGTAAAAATGTTGGTTAAAATAAATTTATAATTTTTAGGTTATGTACACGGGCCTTTTAGAATCTATTCATGGACCCCAGGGAGTCTGTGTCACCGTGAGGTTTGGTAGGATAATAATTTGGTTTTGTTGAAACAAGGGTGCATTAAAAAAATGGTTTAGGAAATTTGAATAGGTTGGGAAGGAGGCTGTTTGTTCTAGAGATGGGAGATGAAATGTTGTACAGTGATACTTAGAGGGAAGGGGAGAGAACCCTTTAAATCAAAGCTATTGAAAACAAGTCTGGCTTACACTTACATTGTTTCTATGAGTACACAGTTATGGCTAAGGAAATTTGCATACCATGTTGGTTTTAGTAAGCCTTA
The DNA here is from genome assembly GCA_024509875.1 of Oreohelix idahoensis. Classification (NCBI taxonomy): domain Eukaryota; kingdom Metazoa; phylum Mollusca; class Gastropoda; order Stylommatophora; family Oreohelicidae; genus Oreohelix; species Oreohelix idahoensis. The sequence goes on along the minus strand of JAMPIV010018879.1, from coordinate 49,124 downwards.
AGAAGGGAATGTAACATTTAAGCAAAAACCTCCAAGGGAGACAATAAATAATTAACGCCCCTTACAGGTTTTGTGAGTTGGGAACAGGAACAAACGCACGAGAAAAATGTGAGTAAGATGTAAACAGTCATGGAACGAAGCTCACTGACTCGCCAGCGGGGAATTAACCGTGAGTTTGTGATCGGTGAGTGAACTGAACAATGGACCAATCGTATTGACTGGAAAACAGATAACGGATCATGGGAATGAATTGAAGGACAAAAGAAGTTAGTCCTACCAGAAAAGTTGACGAGGCAAGACGTGCCTTGCTGGGCTCTCAAGAAAATGAAAACCTGTGGTTGACAGGAGGTTACCCAGATGAAGTAGCTAGACTTAGATCTATTAGCGGTAGTAATTCTGGAGAATAGCTTAATTTGTGGTTAACAAACTGTGCTGAACATATAGGATTAGCATAGGGGTGAATAGTAGGAATTGTGATAGGTGCTGGAATTCGCATATTACGGTAAGAGAACTCTTGAACTATTTTATAGACTTTTCAGGCAAATTATTTTCCCAAGAGGTTGATGATGCTCACATTTCAAGGGGCGAGCAACCAGAAAGTACATTTGAAACAAGCACGACTAAAGAGAGTACAAAGAGAACAACATTGTAATTTGCTGATTGCCAGATAGGCTGTTGTGTAAATAAGACGAGGTATCGTCACTGGCATGAATAAATGAATAAAGGTTTTCTTTGCAACATTGATACCCATGAGATAAGACATGCTCTCCCTCTCAAGGAACAGTAAAGCAGAGGAAAGAGAAGATATTGATGAACTTAACAATTATGGGAAAATGTAGGTGCTCTCTCACTCATTTGACGAGTAAGTATGAGAAGGCCACAGCAGCAGTACTTGACAGTATTTGATATTATATATATAAATCATGTATAGCGATTGATGCCATTTTAGAATTAGGTTTGACAGGTCTGGAGATTTAAGGGATATGACAGAGATAGGAAAGGAAGATAGATGGAGAGCAGTCTAGATATATATACATAGGCAAGAGTCGGTAGTAAAGACCATAAATAATAACCTGGTTGGAACATAAAGTGAATTAAGGGCAGGATAAATGGAAGATAGAGAGAAGTCACATACTACTAATTGGCGCCGTGACCACTCCTCCTACACACGAAAACGTGGCTACACCCTTTCTTGATGAAACATGCCAACAGGAACAACAACAACAACATCCCATATTTGATTCACCACCTCTAGACCAAGAATCATAGAGAACAGAAAGAAAATTGTTTCAAGAGGGAATACATATGAAATAATTATAAAAGAGACTTCTACACGATAGAGATAGCAGCATAAATAGTTGAGTTGAAGAGACATTGAAACATGGAGAAGTGTTCGAAAACCATAGAGAACAGAAAGAAGAGAATAGAAATGAGAGACTTCGCTTCAGAGTTAAAGCGCTGTAGAAATTACGCAGTCGATTTTCCTTGCATAAGAATAATAGACGGATTGGTTGCAAAAGTCTATAAGATAGAAATAAAGGACATTGTTGAAATTAAGCTACAACCATTGACAGTGAAAGAAGGGAGACCAAAATTAAATTTGAAAAAACGAACTGAACCTACAGTTACTAGAATGGAACCTCAAACAAAGAATGTCGCAGTGCAAACGGATGACAGGTGTAAGAAGAGTCTAATCCCAGTCAGGGTAAGGTCAAGACAAGTTATAAATGACTTACCTGATTTCTGCAGTGTTGAAATGGTCGATAAGATAGAAAAGCTGACATCTGAAGAAAGAGATGTGAAGAATGACAGCGAAATCATGAAGCCATGTACATTCCTGTCGATGCTATGTAGTCAAGCACAGAAATGTAAGAGATATAAACAGTGCGCAAAAGTCCATCAAACAATTGCTAATATTTCAGAGCTAGAGACTGTTGATGGTATGCTGAACAGTCTAGTGTCAAAAGGAATAGGTGTTCTAGAAGACATAAAGACATTACTTATGACCCAGATGGGAAAGTCAAGTCAAAGTAACAAGAATATTATTGATAACGTACAACAAAGTAACATTCAAGATCAAGTGCAAGATGAGAAACAAGAAGTTGTCACATGCAAAAATCCAGAAAGAACTGACCTGAATGTGCAAAGTCATGTACCGGCTCCAGAGTTGAGCGACGTTCCCTTAGATAGTGGATATTCAAGAGATGATAGCCTTAGTCCACAAAAGAATCAAGAACAGTTGAAGCAAGTTACAGCATCAGCACAGATAGATTTAGCAACACAAACAGAGATGTATATTGAAGCGTCACACTTGGAGCCACCACAAAATAATAAATACATCATGAGAGAAAAAGAGAACACTGACACATCATGCAGGCGTATAAGAACAGCAGTAAGAAGGAATTCTATCAAAACAGGTCCACAAGAAGTACAAGACAGAGACACATCTTATAGACGTACAAGAACAGTACAGAGGGTCGACAGTGTTTCGGAGGAGAAGAAGAAAATTATCAAGGTAGCTAAGCCAAATGTACAGGAGTTGAAGAAAGAAATAAAATGTATCCAAAGAGAATGCGACCTTAAAACCTTGACAATAAAGGAGGTGCACCAATTATTAGAGATGGAGTTTGATATAGACTTATCTAAAAGAAAACAAGAAGTAAAACAACTTGTGAAAAATGTGATGCAAGAGGAACTTAATTACTGGGATGTCGAGATAGTGGATGGAGACATGTTCTTAGATTCGTCATCAAGTTATTCAGACAGTGTATCGTAAGATGAAGAAGAGGTCAGACGGAGGAGGAAGAATAAAATAAGAAGTAGTGGTGCAGCGGGAAGTAGGAAAGATATAGCTGCACTGTGCGAATTTATTGATAGAAAATTTGAGGAGCTGAGAATGGACAATAAAGATAGGAGAAATACGGATCGAAGGGATTACCAATCCAAGAGCCGAGAAGCTTATAGAAACAGTAGTAGAAGTAGAGAAACTACTAAGGATCGAAGGAGATACCGATCTAGTAGTAGAAAGGAGGAGAGAAATAGGAGTATAATTAGAGGTCGAGGTAGCGCACAGAACCTGAGAGGAACTCAGGGAGTACGAGAAGGGAAGAAATGGAAGATAGAGAGAAACCGAGGCAAACGGTTGATGAAGTAAGAAGTAAGGGGGTTGAGAAAAACTCGGGAGATATACGAGATGCAGAGGTAGAGAGGAAGCAAAAAGTTAACGAAGTCAGAGGAGTGGGAGAGACTCAAGACATGGATAAGCTGATAGCGTTAGAGGCGCTTAAAAGTAAGTAGACAATACAGAAGCTGAAAAGTAGAGAGGCCATGATGATGAAGTTAATAGAGAAGGGGAATAAGTGAGGAGAATGGGAGAGAGTAGCAGGAAGCTATGAGAGTAGAGACATAGCATATTAAGATAATACCAAGATGGCGGCGGTAGCTGAGTCTTGAGAAGGCTAAGTATAATTGGTCTGTACCGCACACATGAGAGAACTGAGTACACCTGACCAATAGGGTGCAGCAGTAGAGGAGATGAGTGTAGGAGATGTAAGAAGTAGATTAGAGGCCATGATAGTATGGCGGAAATTATGTGAAAAGTCGTGGTGACGACGGCAGAAATACTAGAGACTTAGATTTTTGGTGAAGCAGCAGAGGAAGACATAAATTATGGAACAAAATAAAGTGACAACTATAACTACCAGCCACAAGTTAACATCAGCCTAGACGATCAAGTCGGGACATTGAAGATGAGAGACCTTTGCAGTCAACGAGAAGTGACATACTACAGCAGAGTCGAAGCCTTACAGAAGAAATAAAGAAGCAAGAATCACATGAGAGTCTAGCCGCACTATAAGGAAACAACACATCAGTGTTCACAATGTTAGTCACATGGTCACAACCATCGTTCCCTATCCCTTCGTCAGCCCCAACATATTCCCTGCGACACCTGTCGCAACCTCAGTGATCATGTGAAGCGAACATGTGATGACAGAAGATAATTTCTTACAGCCTCACACGAAGCAACATAATTCAGCAAGAGCGGAGCATTACAGAAGAAAACTTGAAGTAACAACTACAACTACCAGCCACAACTGCAACCACCAGTCTATACACTACAGTTGGGACGATTGAAGATGAGATACCTTTACGAGCAGCTGAGGAATAATAAAACTTATCAGAGTCGAAGCTCTACAGCATAGCGTACAAACATTCGCAAGAATATTGTTGACAAATCGGTAGCACCGGTAAAATCAGAACTTAACAACAGAAAGCGAAGAAAATGACACCGAATGTATGGACGACTTTACCAACACCAGATTCAGAATGTAAACATCGTCAAGTATTCAAACTATTGTCATACTGACAACAACATATTAAAATTCGTTCGTCCTCATCTTCCTGCAGAGCGACTATAAACACACTACAACTGATACCAACTTTATCACAGTACAACAGTCGTCTCTCCAGTAGAGAAATTTACACTGTTGGAGCTTGTAAAAGAGATCTCCAAATTCGTACAAGCAGTGTAATCGTCGTAAAATACTCACCCAGCAATAGTACTAATTCGCAGCACTCACTCAGCTATAGTGCTTAAATAAGGTACCCCAATCAACGGTATCCAACGGTTAGTTAGATAATTAGATCTATCAGTGGTTAACATAGTGGTTATTGATATTTCGGAGCACACTTAGACATTTACATTATACATTAACCTGGCGAACAGACAGGGTAGAACTTTGTGAAGGAACTTAAATGTGTAGAACATTATCACTAGTGATAAAGTTTATTGATCACATAGACATGAGTGATAAGTTCATTAGGCTCGGAACATATTCAGAGGGATAATAAAATAGTTTAGATACAGAGACCACTGTAACTGATAGACTAGATTAAACAATGAACTATCTCAGACTAGAATAAAGACACAGCATTTCAGAAAGCTTAAACAAGATTCTTCACAAGACAAGACTTACCATACTACAGGATCAACACTGTTAATTAGTTTATATAGAACAATTTGCATGTTAACTTATAATGTATTTGTATTTCAGATATGTATTTAGTACAAGTTCAGAAAGAAAAAAGATGGAACAAGAGACAGAAGACATGTCACAGACCAAACCAGATTACATTGAAGCAGGAAGACTTACTTGCTCAGATGGAGGTGCACACATGGCACTGATGGTGGACACCCTTAATTATTATGGCATTGGGTTAATTGGCGACACAGAGTTACGATGTGATCACAACGTGGAGATTATAGCCACTGCTTATTTAAAAAATGATAATACTGACACTTATTGGTTCAAGTATACATTAACTTTGTGCATAATGATGTTCAAGATTTGCTTGAGTACGACATACAGGGGTACAGTGTATACAGTTCAGACTGAGTTAACGATTCGACTGGTGCATCCAAGGCTAGCATCAGCCGAGCACATCATGTTCTGACTTAGTGACATAGGTCTTTCGCTATTGCCCCAGGACAGATGTTTGGATTTGCGTAGTTAGTTGCATATACGACTGATAATTCGACTGGTGCATCCAAGGCTAGCATCAGCTGAGCACATCACATTCTGACCTAGTAACACACATCTCTTGCTATCACTTTGGGATTTAGTTAATACATGCATGGTGACGTTATAGATATACTACATTCTGCCTATCTGACCGCTACAATTTAATACTGACATTGACGGCAGATATTACAGACATATAACGGACTGACAAATCTCTGCTTTCAGAGGCAGTTCCATGTCGCCCTTTGTGTATATATAAATAGAATATTTGATTATACATGTTTCGATAATTTATGAAATATGATGTTCCATATGTGAGTAATTAATGACATATGCATTACTATTTAGGCTATAGCATAGTCTTACTTTTATTTTTAATTTTCTTGATTGTCTTTAATATTTGTCTTTGATGTTATTTTTTGAGCAAGCTGTGGGTGGTATCATATAGAGATGATAGTGGGATAGATAGACTTTGGTTACTTGTTGATGGAACGCAAATGTTTCCCTCTGGGATACATTTGTGCGGCCCCGGGACGTATATGTCACCGTGAGGTTTGGTAGGATAATAATTTGGTTTTGTTGAAACAAGGGTGCATAAAAAATGGTTTGGGAAATTTGAATAGGTTGGGAAGGGGGCTGTTTGTTCTAGAGATGGGAGATGAAATGTTGTAAAGTGATACTTAGAGGGAAGGGGAGAGAACCCTTTAAATCAAAGCTATTGAAAACAAGTCTGGCTTACACTTACATTGTTTCTATGAGTACACAGTTATGGCTAAGGAAATTTGCATACATGTTGATTTTAGTAAGCCTTAAGAAGGGAATGTAACATTTAAGCAAAAACCTCCAAGGGAGACAATAAATAATTAACGCCCCTTACAGGTTTTGTGAGGAACAGGAACAAACGCACGAGAAAAATGTGAGTAAGATGTAAACAGTCATGGAACGAAGCTCACTGACTCGCCAGCAGGGAATTAACCGTGAGTTTGTGATCGGTGAGTGAACTGAACAATGGACCAATCGTATTGACTGGAAAACAGATAACGGATCATGGGAATGAATTGAAGGACAAAAGAAGTTAGTCCTACCAGAAAAGTTGACGAGGCAAGACGTGCCTTGCTGGGCTCTCAAGAAAATGAAAACCTGTGGTTGACAGGAGGTTACCCAGATGAAGTAGCTAGACTGTTGCGCACATATTTTGTTGTATGGAATTGTGTGACGCACGGATTACTTCAGTGAGGCATACAATTCATCCTGTATGTCTATTTAATATGGAAATATATATTTGTATTTATTGAGTGTACGAAAATGCTTTCCTTTGTAAAGCTAGATAATCCATGATTGGTTTATACTTTTGATTATGTGGATGATCTCCCTTGAATATTGATTTAGCGTATGAATAACGAATTTATGTCATTTCTCATTTGTTAGGGCCAGAAAATAGATTGATTTTGCTTAGAATGTTTATGGCCTGAATTCATATGTATTACTTGTCTAGTGCAAGAAGATTCAGTCTTATATTGTATATCTTTGTATGTTTAGGTCGGACTATATTCTTTGTGCCGAACTCTGGGGCAGGTATTCGTTGTTCTACGGAGGCGTACTGAGTCTCGACAAAGCCGGCTGAGAATGGCCGTGTGTATTTTTTGGGCTGGTCCTTTTAAAGGTTGAAAAGTTATTTGTGAATGATTTTTCAGAAGGAGATAGTGCCTCTGCGAGATTCTATTGTCAGAGATTCTCCTCATGCACTTTATTATTAATTCGGACTCCAGGTAATACCAGACCCTTCTTTTTGATGATCTCTATTTGGTTAGACCTAGATGGACATCGTGTTTCGAGCATCGTTGGTCGTTTATATATACAGTTGAAGATGACAGGTTTCCCAACAGAGCTTATGTCTACATGAAGCAACCTTATTAATGTGGAACTGTAGGGAAACTCTATGAAATTATTGATATTCAAATTGTGAATTAACTTTGGCTTATCATTATCCTTCTTCTGGGTGAGTGAGCAAAACTCAGGAAGGTAGTCATCTTGTATTCTTGTCATCGTTATGGATCACTGTCAAGAGAACAGTATATCAAACTTATTATCGGACAGTGATATGGAGATCTTATTAATATGAAAACCCCTATCGTGGTTTAACTTTGTTACATAAACATTTGATATATGCCGCTGGAGAACTTAGCCAAGGAAAAAGTTCGTCCAGTGAACTCTTTATATGTTTACACACCTACACCCACTGATGCGTTCAGTCAGTTAGGGGATATGGCAATAGTCTGCCAGAACATTGAATGATTACCTTATATCGCCCATCATATTTGAATGCTGCATGAAATATGATCTACTATTCAAATGCCTAATGATGTACATGTCAACATGTTCCTATGACTATGTTCCGTGCTGTCCAGATGTGTGCGTCCTTATTAAACTGTGAAATGTCAGCTGTAGTTCCAGTCATCATTGGCTTGCATAAGAGTGTGTGAGTGTAATATTATCAAGTGGTCAACTACACAGAACCATTCCACCATTCGCGTTACCTGACACTCCCACTCTGTGTCAACATGACCGGTTGATTCACTTATGCAGTGGTAACCCAAAGAAGACCTTCTTCACTGATGACCAGTACACGACCCCGAATAACGACAACCTTTTCATAGACTTAGATCTATTAGCGGTAGTAATTCTGGAGAATAGCTTAATTTGTGGTTAACAAACTGTGCTGAACATATAGGATTAGCATAGGGGTGAATAGTAGGAATTGTGATAGGTGCTGGAATTCGCATATTACGGTAAGAGAACTCTTGAACTATTTTATAGACTTTTCAGGCAAATTATTTTCCCAAGAGGTTGATGATGCTCACATTTCAAGGGGCGAGCTACCAGAAAGTACATTTGAAACAAGCACGACTAAAGAGAGTATAAAGAGAACAACATTGTAATTTGCTGATTGCCAGATAGGCTGTTGTGTAAATAAGACTGGCATGAATAAATGAATAAAGGTTTTCTTTGCAACATTGATACCCATGAGATAAGACATGCTCTCCCTCTCAAGGAACAGTAAAGCAGAGGAAAGAGAAGATATTGATGAACTTAACAATTATGGGAAAATTTAGGTGCTCTCTCACTCATTTGACGAATAAGTATGAGAAGGCCACGGCAGCAGTACTTGACAGTATTTGATATTATATATATAAATCATGTATAGCGATTGATGCCATTTTAGAATTAGGTTTGACAGGTCTGGAGATTTAAGGGATATGACAGAGATAGGAAAGGAAGATAGATGGAGAGCAGTCTAGATATATATACCTAGGCAAGAGTCGGTAGTAAAGACAATAAATAATAACCTGGTTGGAACATAAAGTGATTTAAGGGCAGGATATATGGAATGATATGGAGTTGTTGAAACATCCACAATTGAAAATGTTGGAACCTGTGTATTGTAAATAAACTTATTATCAGTTGAACTTTCTCCACACAAGTTGAGTTGATTATTAAAAGGGTGTGGAAGAATAGGAAAATAGCACCATAATAAGGAAAAATCAGAGTACGCCAATATACGATCCAGTCGCCATATAACATCTAGGAGGGAAGAACGAGTCCATGGGAGTGTAAAAGAACCAAATCATCTCATCCAAGAATTTCCACCTCTGGCAGAAAGGGGCCAGTAACAGAGATAAACTCACTTGGAAGATAAGCCGAAGAACTAGACTGACAAGTTGAATAGGCAATAACTAGGCCTGCCTCAGTCACCTAGTAGTAGTTATTTAAAGAAGACCCTAGTTATATTCCAAATCGGCTCGGCCACGGTCACACATTACTAATTGGTGCCGTGACGAGTTCTCAACGGTCACATCTGTAGATTACATGTTATGAAACCCTGGTCTAGTGGGTTGTGTCAGTAGATAGACATCAGACAGACAGGCAGAGAGAGAGAGAGACATAGAGAGAGGTTCTCGAGATACAAGAAATATGTGACTAAAATAAGTACAATATATGAGAGGTTATCATAAAGTTATAATATTTTGCGGACATTCGCGTTAAAAAAAAATAAAGTAGAAAGATAAATACTGAGGCGGCACACATTCCAATGTTAACTCATTGCAAAATGTAGCTTTATTAACCCTCCCTTCATTCTGCGGTGAACACTACAGATGTTAACTCATTGCAAAATGCAGCTTTATTAACCCTCCTTTCATTCTGCGGAGAACACTGCATATGTTAACTCAATGCAGCTATATTAACCCTCCTGTCACGAAGTGGTTTTACTTTTATAGAGTGTGCCTGAATGAAAGCAAGACCCTAGTATGAGAAAGTCTGAGAAGATAGAATTTAGATGGAAAATGACATGCCTGTGGACAGGTGAGACTATTGGCTCAAGAGATAGACCCGGATTTGAATCTCCCCCTGCCGCTTCGTGACTAAAAAAAAATGGCTATAGTCTCCCCACCTCTGACTGCCTTGAAACACAAGGAGATAAGGTGTATAATTACGACCACAAACACCACTATACAGACAACATAGAGTAAGTATAGTAAAGAATAGAAGCTGATCCAGTAAATAATATATGTATATATTTATTTACATACAAGGAAAACATAAAATGGCATATTACGTCATCAAGTCAGTCGATAGCGTGCACTGTTGCACGGCCTGGAAAACAAGTAACAATTAAATTGACAGACATGAGAGAAAAAAAAAACCCCCAAATCACATTCGCTCTTTCTGTCACCCTGCTGAGGAACAATAAAAATGGTTAGTGATTTAAACCAAATCTAATTTGGTGGGGCTGTAAACCTTTAGCCTCCACTCTCTAACACTAATAAATTTCTACTGTCTTAGTCCTGGTGACTCTTCCTCAACGAAACGCTACACAGCTTTCTACTTGTTAGGCGATATGCGCTGATAACTACACCACAAGAATTGCTAAAAATAATAGACTTGGTTTTACGAACGCAGACTCAGTGTCTATCCGTCCAATGGATACTGAACAGACCCTACTGGTCCTGTCTATTTTCTCCCTCCTTCTTTATCTTTCTCTCTTGATCTCAGTGTCTCTCCAACACTCGAGGGCTGATGATGCGGCGTCTCCGTTACTCTCTTCTCGATTTCTATCAGGACCTAGGTATGGTAACCCTGTCACCTGTTCCTGATTTTGGTGATGACGATGTTCGGATATCAAGCATGAGGGACTTGATTAACTGTAGACGCTTCTCTGCTGCTGAGCAAACTTTCCCCTTTTCTCCCACTCCGGATTTAGAGGAAGACACAGCCTTGATTTCTGGCTGTATGAAATTGAAACTAGTCTCCCGCCTCGTGTCGATGCTGGAGATTATAATAGCAATGAGCTCGGCCAGTGTGATAAATAAACCACGGTCCAGCTGAAGCATAGGGGCTTCACTGCCAGAGACCATAGGTCTGACCCTTAAGCTAGGTCCTGTTGCCGTGGGTAATTTTGCACAAGGGCAAATTCACGCTTCCCACTATTCTTGCCGGGACTCGCTGAAATTAAAAGAAGATGCGTCTATTGTATAACAATTCCAACCTAACGCATCTCTAACCTAACTCCCCTTCACTCGTCATTCACAACAATACAAAAAATAATATTGCCCACGTGGCTCACTCGTCATGTACAACAATACAAAAATTAATATTACCCACGTGGCACTTAAATCTCTCTCCTTCTCTCGTTCTTCACACAATACATAAAATACCACTATCCCACGTGGCCTCTTCATCCCCCCTCCTTCTACAAAAATCTGCCAGGTAAAATAAACAAAACCTCAGACACCGTCTGACACGTTACGCATGGCCGATCACGTGTTCAAACTTGACAAAAATAGGGAAATCCTTTTACCCATTAACACAGGAGTTTCCCCGGCCTACTCCTATTTAAATTAAATCTCGCTATAGGAATAGTTTCCTCCCCTAAGCAGTATAATTCATTTACAACGTAAATCTGAACCCTCCGACAATATTTCTCACATTTTTAAGGCTCAGAAAAATTAACGAACACACCGGGGATTTCCCCATAAATTTACATTAGAAAATATACAGGAATAAATGGTGGTTTTACATAACGTCCTACAAATATGGCACACGTGTTTCTCATAAATTCACACTCTCCGATCTACTGCCAAAATCATAGAAAGAATAAGCACACTGTTGCATTTACGTCGTTCTTCAAAAAAATGATAATGGATGGCACTATCGTTTATTTTAAAACTGAAAAGTTAATCTTTACCTACGGGCGAATTTCTGAAAACCCCACTAATAAGTAAAACGATTAATAAAGTCCTACATACCTATTATCGCTGGTTATTCCCACAGTGGAGAACGATACATTACGTAGTCCTACGGCCAGGCAATTATTTCTTCATAGACAATTGCCCGCAGTTTCCTCTCTCATTATATACAAGAGAAACCGCCCACGCGGATTTCCCTTCCTACGCAAATCGCGGACCAATGGCAGCGCTAGGAAAATCAAATACCGCGTGTCCGCAAAATTGCGTCACATTACGTGATAACCTCGTGCTACTGACGCGTCATACCGGAGTGCCCGAAAATATCGATTTTCGTAAACAATGGAATCTACGGGAATCGCGAAAAATTCAGAAGAGGGTAAAGCTGATGCTAGAATAAAATAAACCTACCATCATAAAACGAACCCGTTTAATTTTCCTACTCAAAATTACCAAACACGATATATATTCACATGAGAAGAACCAAGGCAAACCCCATATAATTACAAAAGAGAAGAGAAATGGTGAAAACTCAAACTAGAACCACAGAATCGGGCCTGTTAAAAGTCAGAATTACAGTGTAGCGTCACATAAGTCCCCCCTTTCAAGTACGGGAACCGTGCTAAATCAATGAAATCTCTGGGTTTCATACTGGCCCTTATTCCTGTCTACAGAGATGTCTGTGAGCACTCCTTCTTCATCCTTATTCTCTTCCGGAGCCAGGTGCCGACTTAAGAAATCGGCTCCTACATTATCCTTTCCTGGGATGTATTGCACCGAAAACGAGTACATGCCCAACAATAAAGCCCATCTCATGATTTTAGCATTATTGTGCTTGTTGGCTCCCAAAAACGCCAAAGGAGCGTGGTCACTTTGCACTACAAACGTGACCCCGTATAGGTATTCGTGGTGTTTGCGAATACCAGCCACTAATGCAAGGCACTCTCGTTCTATTGTTGAGTAGTTTCTTTCGGCCGCATTAAGTTTCCTACTGGCATAGGAAACTGGGAACAACAGACCTTGTTGTGATTCGTCGGCTTGTAAAAGAGTGGATCCAATTCCGATGGCGCTGGCGTCCACCCTTAACACAAAGGGTTTTGTTAGATCTGGGAGCCGAAGTATTGGCGAACTGGTCAGCAGCTCCTTAAGAGTGGTGTACGCTCTCTCACATTCTGCTGTCCACCGAATTTTTTCCGGTTGACCTTTCCGAGTGAGGTCGGTCAACGGCCCTGTTAAGCTATTAAAATTCGGAATGAATTTTTGGTAATATGCGCACAGGGAGATAAAGGATCTCGTGTCCTTTTTTGTGATGGGGCGAACTGCTTTCCTAATTTTCTCCACGTTTTTGTCCAGCGGCCACATGCATCCGTGAGCGATAGTGTGGCCTAGGAAATCTAGGGTGTCAAAGCCGAGTAAACATTTGCTCGGGCGGGCGGTAAGCCCCGCCTCCTTCAATCTCATGAGGAGCGAGGCGACAGTTGCTATGTGTTCCTCCTCCGTTTCCGTGGCGATGAGGATATCGTCCATAAAATTATGAATGTGGGGGTTTTGCAACGGCCCTAATAGCTTCCTCATCATTCGTGTGAAGGCACCTGGGGCATTATGTAACCCAAATGGCATGACGTTAAACGTATAGTGCCCTTCACTAGTGCTAAAGGCCAGCATCGGCCTGACGTCCTCTTTCACCGGAATTTGATAATAGCCTTTACTGAGGTCTATTTTCGAGAACATCTTCGCCTGGCTCAATTTGGAAAACAGTTCCGCAGGGCTGGGGAGGGCTTCCGGTTGAAATTCCGTCACGGTGTTGAGCAATCGATAATCGATGCACAGTCGGGTCTCACCGTTAGGTTTTTGTAATATGACCACGCTCGAACTGTATGGGGATGTGGTTTCAGAAATGATGTTGGCCGCCAGCAGTTTTTCAATTTCCTCCCGTAACGCAGCAGCTTTGGCGTACGGGACCGGATATATTTTAGTCCGTACTGGGGTGTCGTCTTTCAGTTTCATCTCAAATTCCGAGAGGTGGGTGAGTCCAGGCTTATCCGTTAAAACGTCCGCGTATTGTTGTAATACAGTCCTGAGTTCTCGCGTCGCTCCTTCTGAAAGATTTTCCCCAAATTTTACGTCTCGGTACGACTCTGTTGGGTGTAAGGGGTACTCCCCATAATCCTCTGGGTCGTCCTCTGCCTCAATAGCTACCGCCAAAGCTAACATGTGGTCTTGAGATGGTGGGGCTCGTTCTAAAAATTTCTTAAGAAGATTCACGTGGTATATCTTCCTTTTTCCCCTGATAGCGATCCTATAGTTGGTGTTAGAGATTTTCTCTAACACCTCGAAAGGCCCCTGCCATCCAATGCGCAGTTTGTTTTCCCCGGTGGGAAGTAACAACAAGACCTTCTCCCCTACCTAGAGCTCTCTTTCCTTGGCCGTCTTGTTGTATCTCTGCGCCTGTTTTGCGCGAGCCTTACGAAGGTTGTCTGAGGCCATTTTCCAACCTAACTGTAGTCGCTTCTGTAGCTCTGCCACATATTTGGAGGCTGACACCGTTGTCTCATCTGCCTTCCGATCTGTCAAAGACCTGAACAGTGCCTCCAAGGGGCCCTTGATCGGTCGCCCAAACAATAGGGTGGCTGGCGGGTAGCCTGTAGAAGCCTGGGGGACTTCGCGATAAGCAAACAGGGCGGCGGGAATAAAAAGGTCCCAATCCTCTGGCCGCTCCTGCCCTAATTTGCGCAGCATCGTCATCAAGCTGCCGTTGAATCTCTCCACGAGACCATTTCCTGCCGGGTTATACGGACTGGTATGTATGTGTTGGGTCCGAAGAATGTTGAAGATCTCCTCCATCAGCAAGCTGCGAAATTGGGACCCATTATCTGTCAACACTTGCTGAGGAAACCCCAGTCTTGTAAAGATTTGCAGCAAGGCTTCTGCAACATGTTTCGAGTCGGTGACCGCCAGGGGGATGGCCTCTGCCCACATGGTGCACACATCGACTAATGTCAGGATGAACCTGTTCCGCCGCTTTGTTCTTTCTAATGGGCCTACGATGTCAACCGCCACTCGTTCAAAGGGGGTACCGACGATGGGCATCTCTCCTAACGGGACTGGGGGGTCCAGTGTTTGGGTGCCACTCTCTGACACTGAGCACACGATTTTACAAATCTTATGATGTCCTGGGTCATACCAGGCCAGAAATAATGAGCCGCTATTCTATGTATGGTGGCCCCCTGTCCCATATGTCCACTAAATGGAAGCGCATGCCCCATTTCTAAAATCTGCAGCCTATACTTGGCTGGCACTACCAATTGGCTATGCCCCTGCTCTTCTCCTCCGTCTCTGCGATAAATCAGCCCGTCCTTCTTGAAGAAATTCCCCTTTTGTTTGGGGTCCTTCGACATGGGTAATTTCTGAAAACAGGCCTCCAATGTCGGATCCTGTTGTTGTGCCTCCTGCAGTTCCTGGGGTAACAGATTAGTGGGGGCCTCCTTTTCCCTCTCCTTCTTGGCTTGCTCCCTAGTAACCACTGCGGCCACTACTTCCGGTTCCTTTGGGTCCCCTAGGTACACATACCTACATCCCAAAATGACCTCAAAAAGGGGCCCCTCCATTACAGCCGCCTTGATCGTGCCCCTGACAAATTTGGACACTATCTCTATCTGCGCTACTGGGAGGCGCATTGGAGCATCTCCCTTTAACACCCCACATATCTCCACAAATTCTCCAGTCATCTGTTCGGGCTTCACTAGATGATGGCCCACGAGACATTCGAAACTTAAGCCTGTATCATACAAACACTCGGTTTCGATCCCATTAACCGTTACTCTTCCCCTCGTAGAAGGTCGGTCACTCGTAGGTTGAGAATCCTGCTCCTTCTCCAAGTCTGGTACAGAAGTTTGTAAACAGGCCACTCTCTTCGGGGGGTTTTCCCGGCTTCCCCCTGCTTTCCACTGCGAGTTATAATTATTTCGGCCACCCCACGTCCGACCATATGCGTGTTTGCGGCCGGGGTCCCTCCTTGCCTCATCTCGTTTATTCGGTGGGTTGGGGTCCCTCGCGGAGTTCGAAGCAGGTGGAGGGGGCTCTCGGGTGTTCGGCCCGTTAGTTGGCTTGTCGGGAGAGGTGTTATGTCCTCGGGTTGGTGGGTCAGGGTTTTTCCGTTTCTGGCTCAGTACCTCGGCCTGTGCTGTTTGGAACCTTTCAGCGAACATGATAATTTGATCTAGTTGCTGGGCACCCTGCTCTGCCAGATACCGCCTCAAGTCGGGGGACATGTTTGCTTTTACCTGTTCACACAGAACTAACTCCTCCAATCCTTCAAAAGTTTTCGCCAGTCCTGACAGTTCCCTCCAGCGAGTAAGGTAATTTCTCACCCGCTCGGCAAACTGAGCAAAACTCTCTCCCTTCTCCGGCCTGCTCTCCCTGAACATGGTTTGGCATTTCCGGGGTGTCCACTGAAATCTTTGCAATAAAGCATTTCGCAGTGCCTCGAAGTTGTTCTGATCATCTATGAGCATCTTGTTGTAAACTTCATATGCATGACCTTTGAGGTATTGTGATAATTTTAGACACCAAAGACTCTCGTCCAACCCGTATGCCTTTGCCATTCTTTGAAATTTTTCCAAGAACACGTCAATCTTTTCATTCCCGTTAGGGAACGAGTCAAATGGGAAGCTCATGGCTGCCATTCGGGGCCCTCCGTTTCCTGAGGTGTCTGTCGCTCCTGCTCCGGGTGAATCTCCATTAGCTGAACTGCCCTCTGAGGATCGGTACTGTAGTTCCAGAGAACGCAGGGCAAGTTCATGCTGTCTCTCCGCTGCCTTCTCCCTCTCTTGTGCTTCCAATTTCCGAAGTTCCATCTCTGCTGCCTTCTCCTTCTCCTGGGCTTCCAATTTCCGAAGTTCCATCTCTGCTGCCTTCTCCTTCTCCTGGGCTTCCAATTTCTAAAGTTCCATCTCGGCCTGCCTCTCCGCTGCTTTTGCGGTGGCTATCCTTTCCTCTTTCGCTGCTTCTGCGGCGGCTGCCCTGTCCTCTTTCTCTTTCTCCCGCTGAATATGCCTATCATTTTCCCTTATCAGGTAGGCCTTAGTCTCCTCCTTATCCATTCCCATGTCCTGAGCAGCTTCTCGCCAGGCAGCTCGTAACTTGGCCATATCCGCCATCTTACCTGTAAACTGCTGTAAGTTCACAAATACAGAGAAATGACAGAAAAGGAAAAGAGAAGGAACAACCTGTTACGAAATATAAAATACTCCCTCTATAACCGCGGTTCCAAAAACCCGACCTCAGACTAGCACTAAGTCTGAATAATAACCTGGAAAAAAAATTTAGTTAAGAAGCTACCAAAACTAAATTACCTTCCTGTTAAAGAAAAATATGTCGGTATGCCATCAATTACCTTTATGTCATATACATCAAAATTACCACAAATCTACTAGACTGCAACCTGTGGAAAAACCTATAACTGGATCAGTTCTAGTAGCTCAAGTCTATGGGATATTTAAAGAAATTCTATTCTCAGAAAACTTTCTAGAGACACTCTGTGAATCTAGATCACAGAATTGATCTCCACAGAATGATCCACCGGACGATTGCCGCCCACTTGTCACGAAGTGGTTTTACTTTTATAGAGTGTGCCTGAATGAAAGCAAGACCCTAGTATGAGAAAGTCTGAGAAGATAGAATTTAGATGGAAAATGACATGCCTGTGGACAGGTGAGACTATTGGCTCAAGAGATAGACCCCGGATTTGAATCTCCCCCTGCCGCTTCGTGACTAAAAAAAAAATGGCTATAGTCTCCCCACCTCTGACTGCCTTGAAACACAAGGAGATAAGGTGTATAATTACGACCACAAACACCACTATACAGACAACATAGAGTAAGTATAGTAAAGAATAGAAGCTGATCCAGTAAATAATATATGTATATATTTATTTACAGACAAGGAAAACATAAAATGGCATATTACGTCATCAAGTCAGTCGATAGCGTGCACTGTTGCACGGCCTGGAAAACAAGTAACATTTAAATTGACAGACATGAGAGAAAAAAAAAAACCCAAATCACATTCGCTCTTTCTGTCACCCTGCTGAGGAACAATAAAAATGGTTAGTGATTTAAACCAAATCTAATTTGGTGGGGCTGTAAACCTTTAGCCTCCACTCTCTAACACTAATAAATTTCTACTGTCTTAGTCCTGGTGACTCTTCCTCAACGAAACGCTACACAGCTTTCTACTTGTTAGGCGATATGCGCTGATAACTACACCACAAGAATTGCTAAAAATAATAGACTTGGTTTTACGAACGCAGACTCAGTGTCTATCCGTCCAATGGATACTGAACAGACCCTACTGGTCCTGTCTATTTTCTCCCTCCTTCTTTATCTTTCTCTCTTGATCTCAGTGTCTCTCCAACACTCGAGGGCTGATGATGCGGCGTCTCCGTTACTCTCTTCTCGATTTCTATCAGGACCTAGGTATGGTAACCCTGTCACCTGTTCCTGATTTTGGTGATGACGATGTTCGGATATCAAGCATGAGGGACTTGATTAACTGTAGACGCTTCTCTGCTGCTGAGCAAACTTTCCCCTTTTCTCCCACTCCGGATTTAGAGGAAGACACAGCCTTGATTTCTGGCTGTATGAAATTGAAACTAGTCTCCCGCCTCGTGTCGATGCTGGAGATTATAATAGCAATGAGCTCGGCCAGTGTGATAAATAAACCACGGTCCAGCTGAAGCATAGGGGCTTCACTGCCAGAGACCATAGGTCTGACCCTTAAGCTAGGTCCTGTTGCCGTGGGTAATTT
The DNA here is from genome assembly GCA_024509875.1 of Oreohelix idahoensis. Classification (NCBI taxonomy): domain Eukaryota; kingdom Metazoa; phylum Mollusca; class Gastropoda; order Stylommatophora; family Oreohelicidae; genus Oreohelix; species Oreohelix idahoensis. Next base: position 30,553 of record JAMPIV010018879.1, on the reverse strand, counting down.
TGCACAAGGGCAAATTTACGCTTCCCACTATTCTTGCCGGGACTCGCTGAAATTAAAAGAAGATGCGTCTATTGTATAACAATTCCAACCTAACGCATCTCTAACCTAACTCCCCTTCACTCGTCATTCACAACAATACAAAAAATAATATTGCCCACGTGGCTCACTCGTCATGTACAACAATACAAAAATTAATATTACCCACGTGGCACTTAAATATCTCTCCTTCTCTCGTTCTTCACACAATACATAAAATACCACTATCCCACGTGGCCTCTTCATCCCCCCTCCTTCTACAAAAATCTGCCAGGTAAAATAAACAAAACCTCAGACACCGTCTGACACGTTACGCATGGCCGATCACGTGTTCAAACTTGACAAAAATAGGGAAATCCTTTTACCCATTAACACAGGAGTTTCCCCGGCCTACTCCTATTTAAATTAAATCTCGCTATAGGAATAGTTTCCTCCCCTAAGCAGTATAATTCATTTACAACGTAAATCTGAACCCTCCGACAATATTTCTCACATTTTTAAGGCTCAGAAAAATTAACGAACACACCGGGGATTTCCCCATAAATTTACATTAGAAAATATACAGGAATAAATGGTGGTTTTACATAACGTCCTACAAATATGGCACACGTGTTTCTCATAACTTCACACTCTCCGATCTACTGCCAAAATCATAGAAAGAATAAGCACACTGTTGCATTTACGTCGTTCTTCAAAAAAATGATAATGGATGGCACTATCGTTTATTTTAAAACTGAAAAGTTAATCTTTACCTACGGGCGAATTTCTGAAAACCCCACTAATAAGTAAAACGATTAATAAAGTCCTACATACCTATTATCGCTGGTTATTCCCACAGTGGAGAACGATAAATTACGTAGTCCTACGGCCAGGCAATTATTTCTTCAGAGACAATTGCCCGCAGTTTCCTCTCTCATTATATACAAGAGAAACCGCCCACGCGGATTTCCCTTCCTACGCAAATCGCGGACCAATGGCAGCGCTAGGAAAATCAAATACCGCGTGTCCGCAAAATTGCGTCACATTACGTGATAACCTCGTGCTACTGACGCGTCATACCGGAGTGCCCGAAAATATCGATTTTCGTAAACAATGGAATCTACGGGAATCGCGAAAAATTCAGCTGATGCTAGAATAAAATAAACCTACCATCATAAAACGAACCCGTTTAATTTTCCTACTCAAAATTACCAAACACGATATATATTCACATAAGAAGAACCAAGGCAAACCCCATATAATTACAAAAGAGAAGAGAAATGGTGAAAACTCAAACTAGAACCACAGAATCGGGCCTGTTAAAAGTCAGAATTACAGTGTAGCGTCACACCTCCCTTCATTCGGCGGTGAACACTACAGATGTTAACTCAATGCAAAATGCAGCTATATTAACCCTCCCTTCATTCGGCGGTGAACACTACAAATGTTAACTCAATGCAAAATGCAGCTATATTAACCCTCCCTTCATTCCGCGGTGAACACTACAGATGTTAACTCTTTGCAGAATGCAGCTATATTAACACTCCCTTCATTCTGTTTTCAGCCCGTGCCTATGTTTGTTCTATTATACCAATATATCATCGTCGACCAACGCCGCTGACAGTGAAGTGATAAAGTACTGTACGAGTATAGCAGATAACCAGACCATGGACAGAATAACCATTACACGGTTTAACTAAGACACACACAAAAAACGGTCCACAGTTAATGGACTCGTGTTGAACAGGTAGTGTGACATACGGTGACCACTGGATAAATTTATGAACTAAAGGACCATAAAGAGAATCGTTACAGCCTAGCAGCGTGACACAGAAGACACTCAACAACAAAACAATTAGAGAATACCAGAAATTGTAACCTGTGCATGTGGCGAGAGATGATCACCTGAGCCAGTGGGCGTGACATTTCATGAAGATACTTCTGTGGAGTGCTTTTATGACATTTTGCAAAGTTATGTGGAGTAACATTGTGAAATAAATTACTTAAATAATAACACTACATACACAGACTATTGGTTAAAAAAAACATTGTTCCCAGAATGTGTTAATGTTCTCTCTTCCCCCACCCCCCCCCCCCCCCCCCCCCCGCCTTTTTAAAACCAAAATAAAAACTTATTAAAGAAAAATACATTCGTGTTCTAGAATAAATATTGTTGACTGTCTTTAACATTGGTTTGATAGAAACCCATATACACACCCACGCACACATACACACATGCCAGGACGTTTTTTTAACATTGCAAAATTGAGGACTGAACAGACCTTTCCAAGCTTGTTACTCTAACATTACAAATTACATTATTGGCAGGTGCATATCCCTAGAGCGCTTCACTAAATGTTATAATTAATTTACAGGTAAACCACCCCTACGGCGAGTGATGAAATCAATCATACCCTATCTTTTACACATCTTCTACGTGTACTGCATAGTACACATTAAATCATTGCAGACAGGTATAATCTCTTCATTTATTATCAACAACCGCTGGTCATTTCCATTTCTGACTCAAGCACTAGGTATGTGCATTTTGACTTCTGCATAAATCAGTCATTACAATTATGTGATTTCACGTTAGCCATCACAAAATCTCCCGCTTTATAGCTATTATATCTCACGGCAACTAGGGGTAAATTACTCCGACTGGTAGTTTCTAGTTTTCTCGGGTAAAAGAGCAAATATAGTTGGGCAGTACCATCCTCACTAGTGCCCTGGATTTCTATAAAGAGTTATGACAACTATGTCAGAATCGAAAACGAGGCTGAACGACGTGGACGCCATTTTTTGTCGACAATACCAGGGTTAGTAGTGGGAATAAGCGTCGAGTAAGATTTTTTTTATAAATTAATGAAGAAAAATATCCCGTTCAACTTCTGATGGGTTATAATTAGGATATATATATTGTTTTCAATTTCAAATAATATGAACAACTGCCGATGAGAAAGTGGCATCACATTTGTCAAATCATTGTAAATAGGGACAATCACAATTATGCTAATACGTTAAATAAATAAACAAAAAAAAAACAAAAAAATAAACAAACAAACAAAATCAAGAAGAAACTCTGAACAAGAATTATATTAAAATGGAGGGGTGTAAAGGCCTGGTGGTTCCAGTTATATAACTGACTTTAACAGATATTTAACTGACTTTCATCTGTTAAAAGTCATATGCATTGTAAGAACAGCATCAGACCTTCACATTCCCAGACACTAATATTAACATTTGTTCGTGATAAATATTGTTTGACTATATTATGCAGTTCCCTAGGTCTGTCTATTCTTAACACCTCTTCTATATTTATAAGATTATATATATATATATAATATATATTATATATATATATATATATATATATATATATATATATATATATATATATAATATATATATATATATATATATATATATATATATATATATATATATATATATCTATATATATATATATATATATATATATAGGCTATATATATATATATATATATATTTATTTATTTATTTATTTATATATATATATATATATATTTATATAACACCTATATATATATATATATATAATATATATATATATATATATTATATAATATATATATATATATATATATATATAATATAAATATATATATTATTTTATATATATATTTTATATTTTATTATTTTATTTAATATTTTTTAATTTATAAAAAATTTATATAATCTATATAATTTTAAATTATATAATTTAAATATATAAAATATAAATTGATATCATGTAATAAAATTTTATATTTTTATTATTTTATTAATATTTTTTAATTATAATAAAATTATATAACATTATATAATATCATTATTATATAATAATAATTATTATATAATAAATAAATTATATATATATAATTATAATAATAAAAATATATAATATAATTATATAATAAAACTATAATAAAATCTCCTGTCCAAAATATGTAATTAGATTTTGTTAAAACTATCTGTACATAGTCGCATTTTAAATGAAAACATAAACTGTGTGATCATCTGAATCTAGTAAAACTGTCGGTGTCTACAAGTACAACAGTCATTCACCAGTTTCCACATTTCAAACTAGGTAAATAGTTCAATTCGATGGGAGTATGTTTTTTCCTAAGTGTTGCAATTCTAACGGAATATTTGTTGCTAAATAGTGGAATTCTAACGGAATATAAAATTCAACGGAGTATGTGTTAACAATCCACGCTACTGATTCTTTTCAATAAACCGGTAAGTAAACTAGTTTTCTTCTTTTTGTGTTGTTACTTGAAATACAAATAATAGTACAAATATGTGCTACTGTATTTGCATCTAATTTTATTTCAAATTATTAGCTAACCTAAACGAAAATGCAAATTGGGTCCGAAACTCATGATCGGGTCCATTTTCCTGCAATACGGGTACGACCGAAAATGGCGGCCAAATTTTAGTTGTCGTAACTCTTATAGAGAAATCCATCCAGGGCACTAATCCTCACCCGTGTGTTACCGGGGCCCGAAAGAGGAGCAAAGAATAGTAACACTGTTCCCTGTCATGCATGTCGCAGAAAGCGACTAAGGAGGGTTGGGCATGGGGCTGGTTACCCCATCCTGTAAAAAATTTAAACCACAAAAAAAAAAACTTCAACAAATATGGACAAGTCAATTAAGGAAAATAAAACACAGCCATCCAAGACAGGGGAAGGTCCTCTCGCAGGGAGGCATATGATGCAACACAGAGAAAGCCGAAAGGAGTCTGTGTTGCTGACTAACCTTCTTTCTTCTAGGAGAACTTCCAGATTTGGCACCTGGAATGTTCGGACATAAACGAACAAGGGAAAGTGGCACAAGTAGCAGCAGAAATGAGGGAATATAAAATCGAGGTTCTGGGAATGTGTGAAACAAAGTGGAAGGGGGTAGACAGGAAGAAACTCATCACAGGTGAATTGGTGCTGTCCTCAGGACATGAAGACGAAAGTTCACACCACAGTGAAGGGGTAGCTCTTATGTTATCTAAAGAAGCACATAAAGCACTAATTGAATGGGAAGCTGTTGGATCCAGAATAATAACAGCTACTTTTAAAACAGCTAAAAAGAAAATACATGTAAATGTCATCCAATGTTATGCACCAACTAATGACAAAGAAGAATCTGTGAAAGAAGCATTTTATACTAGACTACAGGAAATTATGGATAAAGTAAAAAGAAGAGACATCACAATTTTGATGGGTGACATGAATGCAAAGATAGGTACAGTCAACACCGGATTTGAAGAAGTCATGGGAAAACAGGGGCTAGGAATAATGAATGAAAATGGGGAACTATTTGCAAACTTCTGTGCTTCAAATCAACTGGCTATAGGAGGAAGCATGTTTCCACATAAGAGAATACACAAGACAACATGGATATCACCAGATCATAGAACAGAAAATCAGATTGATCATATATGCATAAACAAGAAGTTTAGATCATCATTGCAGGATGTAAAGGTATATAGAGGAGCAGATGTGGCATCAGATCACCACCTTCTGATAGCCAAAGTAAAAATGAAACTCAAGAGATATGAAACAATGCAAAATTATAGACAACAATTTAATGTAGGACATCTAAGAAATCAAGAAACAAGAGACACATTTGCGGTCATTCAACAAACTCCAAGTGCTCCAACAGCTGGAAGATGCAGAGAATACAGAAGACTATTGGCAGCAGGTCAAAACTGTATGGAATGAGACATGTGAAGAAATACTGGGGAAAAGGGAACGACAACAAAAAGCATGGATAACGACAGAAACCATCAATAAGATAAAAGACAGGAAAAACAAGAAAGCAGATTTAAACACAAGCAAAACCAGAAGTTCCAAAGCCAAGGGTCAAGAAGTGTACACAGAAGCAAACAAAGAAGTAAAGAGAAGTATCAAAAGAGACAAGAGGAAGTATATTGAGGAGTTGGCAAGAGAGGCAGAAGATGCTGCAGCCAAAGGAAATATGAGAGAACTGTATAGCAGCACAAAGAAGCTAACAGGGAAATACAAGCAAACAAGGGAAATACAAGCAAACAAGTTGCATCATAAAAGACAAGAATGGAAAACTGCTCAGCAATATACAAGAGCAAATGAAGAGGTGGACAGAATATTTTGAGGACCTTCTCAATAGACCAGCTCCACAAAACCCCCCGGACATCCAGCCAGCAGAAGAAGAGCTACAAATTAACGGTGAAAGACCAACGAAGGAAGAAACAAAGAAAGCTATAAAGCTTCTAAGAGATGGAAAAGCGTCTGGACCTGATGGCATTCCAGCAGAGGCCATCAAAGCAGATATCGACACGGCTACAGAGATGTTATATAAATTACTCGGTAAAGTCTGGGAAAAGGAAGAGATACCAGCAGAATGGAAGGAAGGATATCTGGTTAAGTTGCCTAAGAAGGGAAATTTACAAGAGTGCACAAATTATAGAGGAATAATGTTACTATCAGTGCCAGGAAAAGTGTTAAACAGGATTATCCTTGAGAGATTAAAAGAGTCCGTAGACAAGAAACTGAGAGATGAACAAGCAGGTTTTCGACAAAACAGATCATGTACAGACCAGATAGCCACTTTGAGAATAATAGTTGAACAAAGTCTGGAATTGAATTCACCACTATACATCGGATTTGAGGACTACGAAAAGGCATTTGACAGTGTAGACAGAGAATCACTTTGGAAATTGATGAGGCATTATGGAGTTCCCCTGAAGATCATTAATTTAATAAAGAAAACATATGAAGACATGACATGCAGAGTTCTTCACGAAGGACAGCTTACAGAACCGTTTGGGATAAGAACAGGAGTGCGACAGGGATGCCTCTTGTCTCCATTTCTTTTCTTACTAGCAATAGACTGGGTTATGAGATCATCGACAACACACAACAGAAATGGAATCCAGTGGACTCTGACTAAGCAGTTGGATGATCTGGGTTTTGCTGATGACTTGGCTCTTCTGTCCCATAACCGTAATCAGATGCAGGACAAATTGAAAACACTCGATGAGAGGTCACAGCAATTGGGTCTGAAAATACACAGGGAAAAGACAAAAATAATGAGAATAAATGCAGGTAATGATAACAGGGTTGAACTTGAAGAAACACCAATACAAGACGTAGAATCGGACACATATCTTGGCAGCAATATAGACAAAGTTGGAGGGACAGACAGTGATATCAAAATAAGGATACAAAAGGCAAGAGGAGCTTTCATTGCATTGGGAAATATATGGAGATCAAGAGAAATCGGATCCAACACGAAAATAAGAATCTTCAACTCAAATGTGAAGTCAATCCTATTGTATGGCTCTGAGACATGGAGAACAACAAAGACAACAACCAAAAAGCTACAGACTTTCATAAATGGGTGCTTGCGTAGAATAGAGGGATTAAAATGGTATGACAAGGTTACCAACGTGGAACTGATGACAAGAACTAGACAAGTGCCAGTGGAACAAGAGATGAGAAGAAGACGATGGCGATGGATTGGACACACACTGAGGAGACCTGTTGATAGCATTACAAGGCAGTCCTTGTTCTGGAACCCCCAGGGCAAGAGAGGCAGAGGTAGACCAAGAAGCACATGGAGAAGAGAGCTGGAAACAGAGGTGAAAATGATGAGGAAAACGTGGAAAGAACTTGAGATGATGGCACGTGACAGGAGGACTTGACATGTGTTTGTTGAAGGCCTATGCTCCTTTGGGAGTGGAGGGTTATGAATGAATGAGTACCATCCTGGCTTTATTCCCAAGATCTAGGCCTTCCCCTTCCTGGGTTGTTGCGTCTCGAGATCAACTGGAAAGGATTAGCCACCTGTCTGTGGTGAGATGGCATTTTCAACATTAGGAATGGTTAAAAACGAAAACGGGAAACAGACTCAGCAGGGAGACCAACTCAACATAAGCCGCAGATACAAGAAAAAACCAATAGTAACAAGTGTCAGTTTAGTTATTTGACTAGCAGGATTAGAATTAGATTTGGATTCAGATTTTTTTCCCCCTCAATATAACAAGTAGTTATTTTAGGCCGAATAAAGGTGATACATCAAGCTTTTGACAGGGGGGGTAAACATATAAATAGATAAAGAGGAAAACCTGAGGCCTGTGAACAGTAAATAATAAACGAAATCTGGTTTATGGGAAGCACTTTTAAGAAATAAAGAAAGAGAACACTTACACAATAGACAAGTAACAGAAGCCGACCACTGCATGAAGGATACCAGTTCCCGCTTTCGCTCTTTGTAAAACCCACAAGAGAAGTGATTGCGTCATTAATAGGCTGGACTGCCCATGGTAAACTTCCGGTGTTATGTGTTGCGGGTCGCACTAATGACCCGTCATCGAAGCATCATTTTTTGGTGATGCCTAGATGGCGGGGAGGGTAGTGTGATTCGCTTGCATAGCTAGGCGGGGTTGTCGCACGGAAGGTCCTGGGTTCGATTCCCGGGTAAGCCACTCACGTCTGTTGTTTTTCTTTTGTCTAGTTTTCTACTTCTTTATTTCTTACGAGTGCCTGAAAACATACCTTTATGTTTTTCTAATATTTATTTACATTCTGAAATCTGAGTGCTGCACAATGAACGGATCTGTTTGTCTGCATCACTACTATTTATATAGTATTCTACCGTTTTACCCCCGTCTTACGGCAGTTCTCCTCATATACTCATACTACTTATATAGAATGATCCAGGTAACATATGCGGGCGCAGCGACAATAAATACTAATAAGTGTAAATGTAGTTTCTCATTTCTGCTGTGATCTGTTTTAGTTTACCCTTCTCGTTCATTGTCCTGACATTCCAAAATCCTATTCTTGTTTCACAAACTACAGATTACACATTCTAGGGATAAGCGAAAGCAGATGGACAGGGGCAGGAAAAGTTAAAACAGCAACAGGAGAAACAGTACTTTACTCTGGAAGAGAGGATGGACAGCACAATGAAGGTGTAGCCATTATTTTACAGAAAGGAATAGAAATGACATTACTGGAATGGAAACCCATCAACAACAGACTGATAAGAATAAGATTGAGAGGGAGATTCACCAACACTACAATAATACAATGCTACGCACCAACGAATGACAGCGATGATGAGGTCAAGGATGAATTCTATCAACAACTGCAGAAAGAAATGGAAGACCTTCCTAGATATAATCTTATCGTAGTAATGGGAGACCTCAATGCGAAAGTTGGAACACACAATACATATAATGAAAGAGGAATGGGGAAATGCGGCAGCGGAACAGCAAATGAAATTGGCGATAAATTAATAAGTTTCTGTAGCATTAACAACCTGGTCATCGGAGGAACACTTTTCCCACACAAAGAAATTCACAAATTAACATGGGAATCACAAAATGGTCGGGACAGAAACCAGATAGATCATATTATGATTAACGGTAGATGGAGACATGCATTACAAGATGTGAAGGTAAGAAGAGGTGCGGATGTGGGAAGTGATCACCATTTAGTAGTAGCAAAACTGAAAGTGAAACTCAGAACTGCTGGACCAACTGTAACTACACAGAAAAGGTTTGACATCAGCAAATTGAAGGACCCCCTTACCAGAAAAGCTTTTGCGGCTGACATAAAGAAACGATATCAATTTGCCAAAAGTCAGGAAAAGACATTGACTAATGATATAAACTAGAAATTCAACACCATTTCAACAATATATAAGGAAAGCAGCAAATCATGCTTGGGATTCTAGGAAAGGAAGAAGCAAGACTGGATAACACCAGAAACATTAAACACCATAACACTGAGAAAGGAAATGAAAAGAAAGAAAACAGAAGCGAAGTCCCCAGGGTTAAAGCAACTATATAGCGAACAGTACAGTCAGCTGGACAAGGAAGTTAAACGCCAAACCCGAGCCAACAAAAGGAATTTCCTAGACGATCTTGCAAGACAGGCAAAAGAGGCAGCACTGAGAAATGAACAAAGCACAGTATACAAAATAACTAAAATCATCAGTGGAAAACGAGGTGCAAACAATATTACATTAGTAAGAGATAAGCACGGAAATCTCATCACGACAGCAGAGGGACAGGAAACAAGATGGGCTGAGCATTTCAGAGAAACTCTGAATAAGGAACCACCAGAGACACAATTGAATGTTCCTGAGGCTGAAAATGATCTAGAAGTTAATACAGACATTCCACAAAAAGAAGAAATCATCACAGCAATCAAATGGTTAAAGAATGGAAAAGCTCCTGGCCATGATAACTTAAATGCAGCGCTATTTAAGACAGACCCTGAGCTAGCAGCAGAACTATTAAAACCACTATTTGCACAAGTCTGGAAAACAGGGACAACAACAACGGAGTGAAACAAAGGAATAATTGTCAAATTGCCCAAGAAGGGAGATCTTGCAGACTGCAATAACACTGACTAACAAAAAAAAACTTTTTTTTTCTTTCTCTAACATTTCTATATTTTTCTGGTCAATTTTAATGCGCTGTTTTTAAATCTGCAAACCGTTTTTCTCTATCAGGTCAGGATCTCTAAGAAATACGCAATTGAAGTTTTTTAACAACGCATACAGTATTACAACATCATTCGTACAAGAAGTATAACAGTTATGTAGGCTTGAATTTCTTTGCAGTCGACTTTCGTCGGTGAATGGCATGTGGTACATCGCGATGAAGCATCCAACAATAATCGGCAAGCATGGTCACAATCCACCGTCCTTGATAACGTGACTCCATTACGGCGATATCTTGATGGAATCGTTCTCCATGTTCATCGCTGACTTCGCCAAGGTTGTCAGGGAAATGGATTTTGAGGGACATCTTACAGCCCATAATTCTGTATGCATCTATGCACTGCTTAACAATATGCAACATAGTCGACAGATTTGTGATTTTCCAGAAAGTTATCGACGATCGATTTGAATGCCATCCATGCGCGAAGTTCACTACCATGTAACAAGTTCTCGAATTGTTTGTCAGCAATAACTTTCCTAATCTGAGGTCCTACAAAGATACCTTCCTTTATCTTTGCATCGCTAACTTGCGGAAACTTTTCTCGAAGATAAGTGAAAGCTTTGCTCGTTTTATCTAACGCTTTTACAAAATTCTTCATGAGCCCCAACTTTATATGTAACAGTGGTAAAATGAAGCTGTCTTTGTTAACTAATGGCTCGTGTATTACATTTTTATGCCCGAGCTGCATACGATCCCGGATAGGCCACACCTTTCTTGCATAATGTTCCTGTCTGTTGCGGCTGTCCCATTCACATCGGAAGCAACAAAATTTAGTATACCCAGTCTGCATGCCCGTGAGAATTGCAATGACCTTTAGGTCTCCACAAATCCGCCATTGGTAGTCATTGTACTTTATTTTTTTCCAAACGTATAGCCATATTGTCATAAGTTTCTTTCATATGAACAGAGTAGGCGACTGGAATTGATGAAAAAAAATTTCTGTTATGCAATAACACGGCTTTTAGACTAGTCTTGGAAGAATCGATGAAAAATCGCCATTCGTTGACTATGTGCTCATGACCGTTTACATCTTTGCAATAGCAAATGTCATCATCCATCTCAAAGTATTGAACAAATTCTCTGTGTTTATGACGAAATTTAGATATCGGAGTATTGGGCGCTAAAAGATTCCATTCTTTGAGTCGCGAACCGAGTAATTCCGATTGTCCTTTGGTAAGAGCGAGATCACGTATTAGATCTGAAAGTTCTGAATGGTTAATTAAGTAAACACCATCATTCACCGGTATGTAATCTGAGTCAGAATTAGTTTCTAAAGCAGGTAAACTATCACTTTCTGATGGTTCATTTACGTCCAACGGATATTGTTTTGGTGGTACTTGGATCAGACACGTGATTGGATCATGAGGCACTGGTTTCGAAACCGATTCAATATTTGGATAAACCACAGACTTTCTAGTTTCAAAAGTGAAACCATGGATATTTGTCAAGCAGAAGTAACAATCAGTAGTGTGATTTGTATGTTCACGCCATATTACTGGCACTCCAAAAGGCATCGACTTATGCTTCGGTGATTTTCGTAACCAACCTGCCAATGTATCGAACAAACTGCATTTGGCTTCCAAGATTTATTTGCATCATCAACTTTCGAATCGAAATAAAGTTCATATGCTTTCTTTAGTAATGGTGTAAAGTTTTTCTGGTCAACACGATCGGTAAAATATCCGCACACGTAACAGAACAGATCAGCCGAATTTCTACAACTTCTAGAAGCCATATTTTGCTCAGAATTATTTCAAAATACAGTAACTATTTGAAAAATCGCGTAACATATGTCATGCATCTTTTAGCAGTATAAAAAGTAGAATTATGTTGCTTTTTATTAATTTTTAATAAGTTATATAGTAAAAATGAAACGGAGCAAATAACGGTTTCCCAAAAATATATTTATTCACAAATATCTTAAGAACCCGACGTGATAGAGATAAACGGATTTCAGATTTGAAATCAGCGCAAGAAACTGACCTAAGAACACTTATTCTTATATAAGAAAGAAAAATGTTGTTTGTCAGTGTAATTGGAGAGGAATAACTCTTCTCTCAGTTCCCAGCAAAATACTAGGCAGGATAATTATACAGAGAATTTCAAAAGCAGTAGACAACAAAACTGAGGAAAGAACAAGCAGGATTTAGAAAGAACAGAAGATGTGTAGATCATATATTTACCCTCAGGAACATTATAGAGCAGTGCTCAGAATGGCAAAGACAGTTGTACATTAATTTCGTTGATTTTGAAAAGGCTTTTGACAGTATACATTGGGACAGTTTATGGAAAATACTGAGGGCTTATGGAATTCCAAGCTGTATAGTGTCAATCATAAAAAGCCTCTATACCAACTTTACGTGTAGCGTTGGGCAGAGCAACCTAACCTTTGAGGTGAAGACAGAGTTTCTTCCTATTCTTTCACATAAAATTCTCTCTTTTATTATCTCTGTATTTCATTTTTTCCTGTATATTTTTCATCCATTCGTTTTGCGAATATTATTTTCATATAATTCGCAAACTTTACCTGTTTTCCTTTCTCTAAAACTGAGAATCGCGCTAGGACGATATTACGTAGATGTCAGGGCGCCAGAAGGCGTGATAAGTCGGTTCGCTGAACACAGGACGTAGCAAATCGTCTACATTCTCACCGAGCGCGCGAGCTTCTTCTCGGCATTAGTCCCGGTGAGGTGTGATACTTTACATCTGCACCGGGCAGTATCCAGACATTTGGCTGGAAAATCCCAAACTGACACGGCGCTCACTTGGGCAATGGAGTCAGGCTGTCTGGGATTTGAAACTGACACGCGTACATCGTGGTCAGTAGGTGACAGCTACGACACGCGTTAAGCGGACGTAAATGTTGGGAGTAGGGGAGATAATTTCGCTTGGCGAAATAAGTTTCGGCCCTTTGTCTGATTTTAAGATATTGGCCAAGTTTGAAACTTAAATTTCATTCTCGCTCATAGACTCCACAGTAGATAGGTCGCTCGAAAAAAACAGAATAGCTGTTAGCGAAGATCTCAGTTTGTTTCGGCAATTTGTCGAACTTCTAGACTTCCAGAAATATTTTCAGCAATTTTATTCTTAAGTTGTGCGACTACCTGTAATTCTGTGGTTGAGGTAATTAATATGATAGATATATAGATTTTGTGAGTGTTAAAGTGTTAAATCGCTTAATTCATTTTAATCTATTTCTTTAGCGCAGAAGAGAAATAAAGTGGTAGGCTATTGTGTAGCTATTTATGAAATTTAATTTAACTGCTAATACTCAGTCGAGTGTATTTTTCTAAACTAACGTATAAACTCTAGAATCGAGCCTCATGAATGATGACGGGATACGCACGTGTTCCTAATTTATGAGGAATGCTGATTTTTAAATATAACTTACGTCACGGGAAGTTTAAATGATAAGCAAAGCTCTCTGCTTGCAAGTTTAAATGTAAGTTTTAACCAGTACAGATTCTGTTTATTATATTATATGTGTTATTTTTCCTCCACACAGTGAAAGTTTTGGGGTGACCCTAACTTTACCAGCACCTAGTAGTAGTTTCCATACTTGTGAAGAAATAGACAGTCCTTATTTTGAACCACGTGGGTTTTCTCAAGTAACACTGATCTGACGGTGCAAGTTAGACAGAAATACTAATATCCCTATAACGGGTTTTTCAAAGACTGTAATGATAAATACTGGACCTTGGAGCCAGCACTTAATTTCTTCTAGAAACTCTATATAATTTGCTGCCTGGTGGCGTGAATATTTACAATCATTTCCCGACTAGATTATATCTTGTGGACAAATCTGTGGTGTGACTAAAGTGAATCCTATACTGAGGGAAGGCACCGACCTGACATTCATCATTTTTTTTTTTTAGAAACCTACGCTATTGACACTGTGCTCTGCTAACTCCCGCGCCTGGAATAATTGTTAGGTGACTTAATCAGACATTTGAACAAATTTGCATACCCAAGTAGTCGTTCCCGGAGACTCCAAGTTAAACAGGTCTTTTGGAACTGGGGACTTCTTGGCAGTAGACTGCATTTTTTTGAGTCTGTGTGAAAATCTAAAATCAATGTGTTCCAAGAGGCAGCAAGCAAAGTCGTGAGTACTAGTGTGAGAAGCCATGGCGGAATGAATGAGTGTACGCTGGTTTGAGTGATATTTTTCACTATTATATCTTTGACACCCTGTTGCTGTCCTATTTATTTTTTTTTTTCAATCTGCATAATTTGTTGCTAAGGCTAGAGTTCTTGTGTTTTTGTCTTAGGTTAAATCAGATTTTTTTTTTTCAAACTCTGTGCATATAATTACGAGATAAAAACAAAGATAAACTCCTAGACTCAAACCCTATGTATCTGTGACTCGGGCGCCAAAATCTGTTCTCTTAACGGGGCCGGGCTAAACCTAGAGTTAACACTATAACGGGGCTATCATCCTTGCAACATTTCCTTGATTTTTTATGACTATGTGTATATGTGTTTTTCCTTGATGTACTTTCTTTGATGTTGTGAGCCGATTTTTTCCTGATATTAAAATCGCTCTTGAACTAAACAATCGTGTTTGGTCAGCTCGTTCTAGATAATATATATATCATTGTTATAGTTTTCCCACGTCTGTGTGTTTACCTGTCGTCACGTGTATGTGCGTGCCTGTGAGTGATAGAAATATACGTAATATGTATATTGGTGTAGTCTGTCTGACGCTGTAACGACTGTTGTAGAAGATAGGTGAGAGAGAGAAGAATTCTTTTCGCTTTCAGAGACAGCCACTATATCAAATCTATCATCTCACGTGTGTGGAAATTCTATTACCTTTCACTAACTCTCACTGAGTCTATCACCTATTCAAACCTATTCAGAAGGGACCAAACCTAGTCTTAATTCCCCTATCGGAAATCTACGACAAATGAGGGCTCGTTTCCGGTCTTTGAACTTAGAATAGGAAGACGAGTACGACAAACGTGGACTCGTCTATCTGGATTTTGTATTTAGATTCTTATTCCGTAATAGAGTAAGAGTGTGATGTCTTGTGAGTTGTGTATCTTTTAAAAAAAAAATTACCCCCTAGACTAGCGATCTGTTTACGGGCGTGCTGACCACACAAACTAATAAGTTTTTTTTTTTCCACAGCATCTTTGAATAATATACATTTTGGTTACAGGTTGATTTTGTCGGGATATATGTTAACTGCTGATTGTAATACTAAATGCTGGTAAAGTGGTGAGTGTATAACATTCACTGGGTACTGAGGCAGAACGGCGTTTGAACTAAGTTAAGGAGTGTGTTTCGGACTTTTTGTCCAGATTAATTCCCTCCCTTACCCGATCTGACTTCAGGGGCGAACTTATAGTGGATTTTTAAAAATTAAGGGATTATTTTTCTCTTTAATTTTTGCAATATTCTTTTGCTTTTCCACTGTAGCAACTTATTTTTCAGAAGTTATCTTAACTACCATTTAGTTGGCGTAGTCGTGTTTTGCATTAAGTGCTTTATTGCCGATAATAGCAGCGATAGTTAGATTTTACTTTGGAGGAGGTATCCCAGGGTTAAGGATATCATCTTTTGAATTTTTGGTTTTTTTTTCTCGTAAGTGGTAGGAACCAGGTTATTCTTTTTCCTATTTTCTATCTCCACGTGTCTCAGTCACTGACATAATATGGCCGAGAGGGCAAAGCTTAGACAACTCCTCAGGGACGAAGCGAGAGAGGAGGGACTGGAAGGAGAGGAAGCGAAAGCTTTTGTCAGGGACGAACTTGAGAGATATGATGCGGAGAGGAAAGCAGCTGAAGCTAAAGAGGAAAAAGAAGCAGCGGAGAGGAAAGAAGCGGAAGACCGGCTATTACAGCAGAAGAAGATGGACGAGGAAATGGAAATTCGCAGGATGCAGCATGAGGAAAGAGAGAAGGAGAAGCAGAGACAACATGAGGAAAGAGAGAAGGAAAGACAGCAGGAGGAAAGAGAGAAGGAGAGACAGCATTTGGAAAGAGAAAATGAGCAACGACGACAGCATGAGTTGGCTCTTAAGGCTCTAGAAGTCCAAAGTCTTGGCGCTGCCTCTACCTCCAGCAATGGAGAGTCTTCTCCTCATTCTTCCTTAACTGACCCTGCTAACACTCAATCTCTTCAACTAAATGCTATGTCTTTCACTCTTTAATCTTTTCCTTGTCCAAATGAGAAGATTGACACATGGTTAGAAAAATTTGAGAAAATTGCAACTCTGTACGGGTTAGAGAGGTCGCGTTGGAATATGAAACTTTCCCAGGCCCTAAAAGGTTCTGCTTATGATGTTTATTCTAAGCTGGAAAGTAGCCAACAAGACGACTACGATGTGTTGAAGAAAGCGTTACTGGAGCGCTTTGAAATGAACGCTCGCAAGTTTTTGCAACTGTTTCGCAACAGCCGGAAAGAGAATTCTGAAACTTTTCACCAGTTCTCATCTCGTCTTAAGGGATATCTAACAAAGTGCCTTGAGCTTTCGCAGCTCCCCTCTACCTATGAAGGTCTTGAGGAACTTGTTCTAACTGAACAAATAAAGAACACTTTGTCTGCTGATACCCGGAGATTTCTCGCTGAGCAGGGGGCAGAAAAACTTGAAGACATTTTGGAAAAGTCTGAGCGTTATCACAATGCGCTGGCTGAACTACCGGCCACAAAGCGGAAACCGACAGAGGAGCATTTTCGAAAACATAACCTAGAGCAATCTTCTCAGGCTTCTAACCAAAACAACCACAGAGAAACTGGACCTCAAAACCCCCCTCCTGAAAAATCCAAGTTCTACAAGAACAAGTACCCCAACCACCCCAAACAGTCTGATCAACCCGACCGACCTACATGGCAGCGTAGCCAGAAAGGACAAGGGGGCAAAGGGAGAACCCCTGAGCACGGGACATATGATCAGACCGAGCACACCGAGCCTAAACGCATCGGATGCTTATTGACAGTCTCGCAAGGCGGAATTATTGACAGTGATTCCCAACCTGTTGGGGATAGACCCTCAACGCGAGGTACTGTTACTTTGAACGGTTCTCAAACTTCTTGCTTATTTGACACGGGGCTTTCTTATGATTGCATTGTTGCCAGAAACCTGGTTAAACCCGGTCAAGAGACAGGAGACCGTCAAACTTTGTGGAGTTCGTAAGAGTGATGCACCTACAGCGCTTCCCATCGCATTGGTGGAGATACACTCTGACTTTGTCAGAGGTGTGATCAAAGCGGCTGTTATGGATGATCCCATCTACCCAGTCATACTTGGCGGGAGATACGTGTGTATTGGGAAACCGGAAGAGCCGATTGTGGCAGCAGTAACTACAAGAGGGCAAACCAAGAAGGAACGGGAGCCTGCGCCAAATTTGTTACCTATGGAACTTAAAGAAGCGCAATACAAGGACCCTACTTTGGCACCCTGCTTTAGGAAACTGCCCATGGCTAAGGAACCCAAACAGCACGGGGACATTTTTTCTGAGGATGGCGTACTTTATCGGAGAACGGCAAGCCTGACCAAGGTTACAACCAGCTCCTAGTACCGAAACAGTACAGAAGCCAAATCCTAGAAATGGGGCACTCTCTTCCCTTTAGCGGACATATGGGACAGAACGCCACAAACCAACGTATAACCACTCATTATTGGTGGCCTGGAGTGAATACTGATATTATCAGATATGTCAAATCCTGTGCCCAGTGCCAACGTGTACCACCCAAGCAACGGACCCCCCCAGTCCACATGGGTGAAATGCCAATAATGGGAACACCATTCGAACGGGTTGTGATCGACATTTTAGGGCCTTTCGAAAGGACTAAAAGAAGGAACAGGTTCATCCTGACCTTAGTCGATACATGCACTTTATGGGCAGAAGCTATCCCGCTAACATGCGCAGATGCCAAGCATGTCGCAGAAGCCCTCGTGCAGATTTTCACTCGGTTGGGATTCCCTCAGCAAGTGTTGACGGATAATGGATCTCCATACCGAAACCTGTTGATGGATGAGATCGTTAAGATCTTGAGGACCCAACACATCCACACTAAGCCATATACTCCGGCGGGAAATGGGCTCGTGGAACGTGCTAATGGAAACCTCACCATGATGCTAAGTAAGCTGGCACAAGTGAAACCTGAAGATTGGGATCTCTGTATTCCTGCAGCATTATTTGGCTACAGAGAATCTCCTCATACTTCCACAGGATTTCCGCCAGCTACACTCTTATTTGGCAGACCCATTAAGGGCCCGCTTGAAGCCTTACTTCAGTCTCTGACAGACGAGAAGGCGGATGAGACAGTCGTCTCAGCAAGTAAATATGTGTCGGTTTTAAAGGAAAGGTTGAAACTAGGGTGGGACCTAGCAACGACTAACTTTAAGCGAGCTCGCACAAAGCACGCTAACCGATACAGGAAAGTCGCGGAAGAGAGAGAACTGGAAGCAGGAGAGAAAGTTTTGGTGTTACTCCCTACCGAGAACAACCAACTGAAGATCGGATGGCAAGGGCCGTTTACCGTCCTGAAAAAGATTTCTAAGGCTAACTACCAGATCTCTATTGAAGGAAAGGAGAAGGTTTTCCATTTAAATCTCTTAAAGAGATACTTGGAAAAACCAGTGCCAACCTCCGACCATCTCCTGACGATCGCCAAAACTGACGAAGATGACGATAGTGGCAGGGATATTCCACCGCTATCACAGGAAATCTTTCAAAAATGTCAGAAGCGGCGACGCTCTTTCAAGCGCGCATATGAGACATTCCAGGGGAAGGAAACTTTGAGGAGTGGACTTGAGTAGGAATTGGACAGAGATGGAGGGGGAAGATGAGAGGGAAGAGGACAGACACCCCGAAGCTACGGTTATAGGAAATTAAACTCCATAACGTAGACATGGAGTGCTTCCATATCTTAAAGGGGGGAGGCTCTGTCACGTAGGGTTTATATTCATTTAATTTCCTACATCTTCTTCCTATTCTTTCACATAAAATTCTCTCTTTTATTATCTCTGTATTTCATTTTTTCCTGTATATTTTTTTCATCCATTCGTTTTGCGAATATTATTTTCATATAATTCGCAAACTTTACCTGTTTTCCTTTCTCTAAAACTGAGAATCGCGCTAGGACGATATTACGTAGATGTCAGGGCGTCAGAAGGCGTGATAAGTCGGTTCGCTGAACACAGGACGTAGCAAATCGTCTACATTCTCACCGAGCGCGCGAGCTTCTTCTCGGCATTAGTCCCGGTGAGGTGTGATACTTTACATCTGCACCGGGCAGTATCCAGACATTTGGCTGGAAAATCCCAAACTGACACGGCGCTCACTTGGGCAATGGAGTCAGGCTGTCTGGGATTTGAAACTGACACGCGTACATCGTGGTCAGTAGGTGACAGCTACGACACGCGTTAAGCGGACGTAAATGTTGGGAGTAGGGGAGATAATTTCGCTTGGCGAAATAAGTTTCGGCCCTTTGTCTGATTTTAAGATATTGGCCAAGTTTGAAACTTTAATTTCATTCTCGCTCATAGACTCCACAGTAGATAGGTCGCTCGAAAAAACAGAATAGCTGTTAGCGAAGATCTCAGTTTGTTTCGGCAATTTGTCGAACTTCTAGACTTCCAGAAATATTTTCAGCAATTTTATTCTTAAGTTGTGCGACTACCTGTAATTCTGTGGTTGAGGTAATTAATATGATAGATATATAGATTTTGTGAGTGTTAAAGTGTTAAATCGCTTAATTCATTTTTAACCTATTTCTTTAGCGCAGAAGAGAGATAAAGTGGTAGGCTATTATATTTTCTAGGGAAGCATTCAGTGGAAAGCAGACTAAAAAATTATAATTTCTAGCTTATAACGGCAATTGTAGCTATTTATGAAATTTAATTTAACTGCTAATACTCAGTCGAGTGTATTTTTCTAAACTAACGTATAAACTCTAGAATCGAGCCTCATGAATGATGACGGGATACGCACGTGTTCCTAATTTATGAGGAATGCTGATTTTTAAATATAACTTACGTCACGGGAAGTTTAAATGATAAGCAAAGCTCTCTGCTTGCAAGTTTAAATGTAAGTTATAACCAGTTCAGATTCTGTTTATTATATTATATGTGTTATTTTTCCTCCACACAGTGAAAGTTTTGGGGTGACCCTAACTTTACCAGCACCTAGTAGTAGTTTCCATACTTGTGAAGAAATAGACAGTCCTTATTTTGAACCACGTGGGTTTTCTCAAGTAACACTGATCTGACGGTGCAAGTTAGACAGAAATACTAATATCCCTATAACGGGTTTTCAAAGACTGTAATGATAAATACTGGACCTTGGAGCCAGCACTTAATTTCTTCTAGAAACTCTATATAATTTGCTGCCTGGTGGCGTGAATATTTACAATCATTTCCCGACTAGATTATATCTTGTGGACAAATCTGTGGTGTGACTAAAGTGAATCCTATACTGAGGGAAGGCACCGACCTGACATTCATCATTTTTTTTTTAAACCTACGCTATTGACACTGTGCTCTGCTATCTCCCGCGCCTGGAATAATTGTTAGGTGACTTAATCAGACATTTGAACAAATTTGCATACCCAAGTAGTCGTTCCCGGAGACTCCAAGTTAAACAGGTCTTTTGGAACTGGGGACTTCTTGGCAGTAGACTGCATTTTTTGAGTCTGTGTGAAAATCTAAAATCAATGTGTTCCAAGAGGCAGCAAGCAAAGTCGTGAGTACTAGTGTGAGAAGCCATGGCGGAATGAATGAGTGTACGCTGGTTTGAGTGATATTTTTCACTATTATATCTTTGACACCCTGTTGCTGTCCTATTTATTTTTTTTTTCAATCTGCATAATTTGTTGCTAAGGCTAGAGTTCTTGTGTTTTGTCTTAGGTTAAATCAGATTTTTTTTTTTTCAAACTCTGTGCATATAATTACGAGATAAAAACAAAGATAAACTCTTAGACTCAAACCCTATGTATCTGTGACTCGGGCGCCAAAATCTGTTCTCTTAACGGGGCCGGGCTAAACCTAGAGTTAACACTATAACGGGGCTATCATCCTTGCAACATTTCCTTGATTTTTTATGACTATGTGTATATGTATTTTCCTTGATGTACTTTCTTTGATGTTGTGAGCCGATTTTTTCCTGATATTAAGATCGCTCTTGAACTAAACAATCGTGTTTGGTCAGCTCGTTCTAGATAATATATATATCATTGTTATAGTTTTCCCACGTCTGTGTGTTTACCTGTCGTCACGTGTATGTGCGTGCCTGTGAGTGATAGAAATATACGTAATATGTATATTGGTGTAGTCTGTCTGACGCTGTAACGACTGTTGTAGAAGATAGGTGAGAGAGAGAAGAATTCTTTTCGCTTTCAGAGACAGCCACTATATCAAATCTATCATCTCACGTGTGTGGAAATTCTATTACCTTTCACTAACTCTCACTGAGTCTATCACCTATTCAAACCTATTCAGAAGGGACCAAACCTAGTCTTAATCCTCCTATCGGAAATCTACGACACACATCAACACATCCAGGAAAAAAACGGATAGACTTAATAAGTATAGCCAGCAGGTGGGCTTGAACATCAATTTAAAGAAGACAGAGGTCATGACGCTCAATGTGAGCAACCATGACCCCATATAAGTAAGGAATCAGCAACTGGAACAGACAGACACCTTCACATACCTAGGATGCATAGTAACACCAGACGGCGGAGCAAGCAAAGACATCAACAACAGAATGAACAAAGCAAGAACAGCCTTTTTAAGTCTAACAACATCTGGAAGTCCTCTCAATACAGCACAAGCACAAAATTAAGATTATATCAGAGCTGTGTGCTTTCTGTGCTTCTCTATGGGGCGGAATGCTGGAGAGTTACAGAGAAGGAGATGTCGAAATTGTCCTCTTTTCACACAACATGCCTAAGAAAAATTCTCCGAATCTTTTTGCAGAATATTATCACCAACCAAGATCTGCTTACTCGGAGCCATCAAGAGGACATGCACACCATCATAGCTGGCAGACGCTGGAGCTGGGTTGGCCATGTCCTCAGAAAAGACCCCGATGCCATCACAAGAACTGCTGTGCTATGGACCCCTTGTAGTGGGTTTGATGGTATTGTATGGTGGTGATGGTACTACGTGTGATGCATGAGGTCAGCTGTGAAGGCTCCTGAGATAAAATGTAACTGAGAGTTGTCAGAAGGCCCTTCTCGCTACCACTACGACCTCACACTTATCTTTTTTTTTTTTTTTCTAATGAATGTGGCTACGTTAAATGTCTAGGGTAATGATATGTAATGTGGTGTGATAGTTTATAGACACACACACAGATATTTACTAAGTCTAATAATATTAACAAATGTTATAATACACTGAACTAACTCAAGTGTGTAAAATTTTTGATAGAAATTTTTTTACATTTATTTTGTTCTGGATCAAGTTTTATTTTGACCAGAACTTATAAAAGATTTAGAAATTATGAAAGAAATGCATGGAATATTACATAATAAATGCAAGAGTGTACATATGTAAGTACTAGACTATTTAGTTTTATTAATGTTTATACTAGTCATCTAATTGGGAGGATAGTTAATGGTTGTGCTGTTGGGGTGGCCTCATCACTCCAGTCTATATTGACTACACCTTGTCCAGAAATGGCAGGAATTTTATGGGATTGTTAGTAACTAAATGGAGTTGGTGAATTTCCAGCAGACCAGAGGCTCACTCAACTTTGAAGATGTAGCTCTGGTGCTGAGATCTGGTGGCCCCACCTCTCCGTGCTTGGGGGCAATAATAGTCTGCTCTGACACAACGTTACTGCACGGATCCACTCTGGTAAAATCACCAACTTAGTTTACACCGCCTTGGTGACAACTGAAACTCACAGCTCTGCAATCAAAGTATTGGCTATGTGTCAAAAGTCCATTCTCTAACCATGTCTGGACACAACACTACACAACAACAACACCATATAGACAGGTCAGATCTCTCTGACCATACAGTTTGGAAATCACCACACTTGAAATTTACTGTGTCTATCACTGGACAACTATTGAGGAATGGCCCCAAATGCGCGTCTGAGCGCCGATAATATGATTGTCTGTGGCCAATCACTGCCTTGTGTTTTTCAATTCAAATTTCCTACACTAAAGTCATTTCAGTCATGCTTCAGTCAAGTATGGATTTTTATCTGTTAGTCTGTCCGTCTCTACTTGCGTTTTCACAAAAACGTACTTGTTTTTTGAACCAACCTATTCATCCCCTCTACAATTTTGCCTGAAAAGTTATTTTTAGCCACAGCTTCCACCAATTCCCCTTCTCTTTCATTCTAACTAGATTTGGACACTTGAGTCTTCAAGGTCGCGATTTTTGTGCAAATAGTGAGATGTTTGATTCAATGCAGTCTTTCGCTGTTGTGAACAACACAGTCTTTTGTCAATGTCTTCATTATTATCTATCCGTCTGTATAATTAAAAGCATATTATTTCACTGCTCAGAATGGGCCATCCGGCCAGCTAATTTTTATATTCCTAACATTAATATTAAGAAAAAGTTACTTTTTGAATTTTGTAATATTTCAAGCATCTGCGTTTAGCCGCTGAATTCAAATAAAAGGTTTGGTATCGCAAAAGCGTCCAATAAATGACTGTGGCGTATCATATCCAAGGTCCCTTCTGTCGAATTCCTTACTTTATGTCAACTTGGGGGGGGGGGGGGGGGGGGCGATGACTTTTCCTCCTTGCCCCACCAATTTGCGTCCATTAACCTCGCTAGTTCAAGTACGCGTTCAGTCAGATTTTTGTCTTTTGATCCTCGTTCCGTTTTGCCTTCAAGTCTAACACCTGATGACCCGCGGCGCGGGCGATGATGTATTCCAGCAGCTTACGCATTGGTTTTTTTATCCCTACGTTGTATCATTGGAGATATTTTGACGTTGTATCACTGTTAATTTTTACGACACCCCTGAAGGAAAACGAAAGAGAGGCCGACCAAAAACAACTTGGCGGAGGACTGTGGAGGCTGAGATACAAAGAATGAACCAGAGCTGGGGCACTGTACGAAGGATGGCTACCGACCGAGCAAAGTGGAATCAATTTGTTGCCTTACAAGACGCCACCAGGCATGATGACCACTGACTGCTTTGACGGTCGGCGGCTAAGGATCAAAGAAGAAGATGAAGGAAGAAGTGTAAATGTAATTTGTGTCAACTCAGAGTAATATTTACATGGTCCTCCGGCGAATGCAGAATGTTGACTATAGAAAGGAAAGTGGCTCAGAGTTGGGGAAAGCTATATATTTAATATTATTTAATCTATACACCGAAAAAATTTTCAAACAGATACAGGAAATACCAGGACTGAACATCAGTGGAAGGTCAATAAACAACCTTAGATATGCAGATGATACCGTGTTGTTAGTTGAAAGCGAACAGGAGTTACAAGAACTAGTGAAACAAGTGAACAGTATAAGTCAAGAATATGGACTCGACATTAATATTGAGAAAACAAAAACTATGATAATTAGCAAAACATACGATAAACCCACATTAAAGATAAGCGTAAATGGGAAAATCCTGGAACAAGTCAAGAGCTACGTATATCTTGGTCATATAATAACAGAAGATGGCAGATGTGAAACAGAAATCAAGAAGAGAATAGGAATGGCCAAAGCTACATTCAACAACATGAAACATATACTGACATCTAAACAGTTATCTCACAAATTAAAACTGAGAATCATAAAGTGTTATATATATTCTGCATTTCTGTATGGTGCAGAAACATGGACGATGTATAAGCATTTGGAAGAAAGAATTGAGGCTCTTGAAATGTGGATATATAGAAGAATGGGGCGTATCTCGTGGAAAGAGAAGAAAACAAATAAGGAGGTCCTAGAAAATCTAGGTATGAAAAGAGAACTAATGAGGGAGATCAAAGTTCGGCAGCTAAAATACTTTGGCCACATAAAAAGGCATAACACCCTGCAGAAGACCATAATAGAAGGGAGAGGTGAAGGCAAACGTGCAAGGGGAAGACAGCGCTATAAGTGGGAAGATAACATTAAGAGATGGACAGGAAAGAGTCTTTCAGAGTGCACCACCAAGACAAGAGACAGAAGACTTTGGAGATCCTTTACAGCCAACCTTCGTTGTGGAGATGGCAGCTGATGATGATATATTTAAAACAGGAAAGAAAAAAACAAGAAATCGTCGAGCAGCTACGGATTAAAAAAAAAACAACAAAAAGGAAGTAAAACATTGAATAACTGAAAATAAATCCAAGAAAACTGAACATACACTGGTCAGGCAATGACGTGGAACCTGCAGGAATACAGGAAGTGCAGACAATCACGCATCACCTGAGGAAAATACTATGACAAACTGAAGAACAGAAAATAAAAATACAAGTCAGCCAACAATGAACGATTTATTGATTCTAAATACAAAATGAAAGTTATTGATGAACTTGTTAAAAATTAACAGCAGCTGTATTTCGCCACGGCGCGAGTTGTCAGATAATTATCTCAATTAAAACAATGAAAATAGTATGGGTCAATATAAGGATCGAGCGTGCTATTGACAGAGTGGTTAGAGAGCTAGCCTCTCAAAGCAAAGGTGCCGTGTTCGATTCACGATATTGACGCGCTCCAGGCTACACGGATGTAAATGGGTACTTGGCTTTGTTCTTGAGTTCGGGAAGCAAAAGGCAGCGAGAAAGGAAACTGGTCACTCCATCTCTCGCTGCTGGATCTAGTACGGGCAAGTCTCTAACCAATCTCTCCCCTACGTCAGTATCTGATACGGGACTACCTTTACATTTTATAAGAATCAGGACCAAACGTGGCACGGGAACATATAGTGTACATACAGACCTAGATCTCAGCAATACGTTTGTTATCATTGGGGCAGCTGTCACCCCAGGTTCACATATTCTTATATGTGAACTTTACATTATCATTCGCAAGGGAACGTGAGTAATACCTTATCTTTCGCGGGGACTCGATAATACCGTATCATTCGATAAGGTTCGCGAGGGATGAGAGTAACAATACCTTCATGTATGGCAATCGATTACTGTACGTAACTGCTTATGTTAAATTACTATTAAACACTACATAGCTCTCCTGCACCCTGCAGTTCCCGGGGGTCTCTGAGGAGACAAAGAAAGAATAAGATTACTGCGCCCCAGTGGCGTACTAAGGGGGTTGCCTGGGGGAGGGGGCGGTCCGCCCCGGGTTACAGCCAGGAAGAGAGAAACTGACTGCTATGATAGTATTTACTGTTAAAAATATGCTTGACAGTATGTTTCTTTATGGAGGGGGTTCCAAAGATAGTATCCGCCCTGGGTGTTTGTAGTGAAATTGACAGAGATACAACGGTAAAATTCCTCCAAGGATAACATTTAAGGATAAAAACATAATGCGTAGGCTGCTGATGTACATGATCGCCTAGACCGCGGGTAATCATCCCCCATAAAAATTGACTTGCTAGACCGGAGGGGAACGGAGTATCAAAAGGAAAAAAATATGACTGGAAAGGCTAAAGAGACGCAATTGGGGGGGGGGGGGGAATGGATGAAAGTAAAAATCCACGTTCCCCAAATTGACACGAGGTACGGAATTGGACGTTTTGCGATACCAAGCGCTTGATTTGAATTTGAGCGGAAGAACGCAGATGTCTGAAAAAAATTACAAAAATTAAAAAGTAAATTTTTCTTAATATTAATGTTAGGAATATAAAAATTAGCTGGCCAGATGGCCTATTCTGAGCAGTGAACGAATATGGTCTTAATTTTACAGACGGATAGATAATATTGAAAATAATGACAAAAGACAGTGTAGTTTACATCAGCCACAGACTGCATTGAATCTAACATATCGTTATTTGCACACAAAAACACGACCTTGGGGACGCAGGTGTTCAAATTTACTTGGCATAGAAGTGAAGGGACATTGGTGGTAGCTGTGTCTAAATATAACTTTTTACAACAAAAATTTGAAGGGGAGAGAACGGTTGGGTCTAAAATCGAGCACAAATTTGTAGAAACACAAGTAGAGACGGACAGACTAACAGATAACCATCCATACGTGACTGAAGCTTGACTGAAATGACTTTAGTGAGGAAATTTGAAATTAAAAAATAAACCTCGGCAGTGATTGGCCACAGACAATCATATCATTAGCGCTCAGAGCGCATTTGGGGTCATTCTTCAATAATTGTTCAGTGTTAGACACAGATTTTAAAGTGTGGTGTTTTCCCATATGAAAGACAGTGAGTTAAATTTAGGGACGCCATCCTATAGCCAGCAGCTCAGCTGAGTTTTGCTAGCACTTCTGTGTTAATTATTCATAATCTGGTAAGATTGAAATTATTTCTTTATATATTTTGAATATTGTTTCATGTTCGAGTGATTTGATACTGCCATATCATAATCTAGCCTTACAAACAAGTAGGGATTTTGCTCTAGACCCCCCGCCCAAGTCAGGGTCTAGGGACTAACAATGTACCTAAACACCAGCAAGGATTATGCAAGACCGATCAAGAGTTGAGAATAAGGAAACATATTACCTATCCTCTTTTAGGGTAGAAAAACTAATAATTATTTTTCAGAATCTATAGTCTGGGAGGATCTATCGGATGTAAACCCACCATGGTAACTGTGCTGTTTGGTCAGAGAGATCTGACCTGTCTGTATAATGTGGTTGTTGTGTCAGTGTGGTGTCCAGACGTGGGTAGAGAATAGATTTTGACACATGGCCCATACTTTGATTGCAGAGCTGCGAGTTTCTGTCGTCCACGAAGAAGTATCTATTCGGGTGGTGATTTACACAAGTGTATCTGTGCAGTCCTTGTGACAGAGACCACCATTAGTGCCCGCCAGCACGGAGAGGTGGGACCGCCTGATTTCAGCACCAGAGCTACAAATTCCAGATGAGTGAGCCTCTGGTCTGCTGGATATTCACCAACCCCATTTAGTTGCAGATACCCCATAAAAATTCCCACCATTTTCTGGACACTATGTAGTCAATATAGACAGGTGTGATGAGACCACCCCAACAGCACAGACAATAAATATCCTCCTTAGTAGCTGACTACCAGAACATTTTAATAAAACTAACTATTCTAGTACTTAAATATGTTCACTTTTGCATTTATTATGTAACATTCCATGCATAATTTTCATAAATTTTAAATCCTTCTTTTAAAACAAGTTCTGGTCAAAATAAAACTTGATCCAGAACAAATAAATGTAATATAATTATATCAAAAACTTTACACACGTGAGTTAGTTCAGTGTATTGTAACACTTGTTAATCTTATTAGTCTTGTTAAATATCTATGGGTATATTTATAACTATCACACCACAGTACACATCATAACCCTAGACACTTTACGCAGCTACATTCATAAAAAAAAAATTAAGTGTGAGGTCGTAGTGGTAGCAAGAAAGGCCTTCTGACAATTCTCAATTACATTTTATCTCAGGAGCCTTCACAGCTGGCCTCATACAATTTACATGTAGTACCATCATCATCATACAAAACCATCAATACCACTACATATATTGGGGGCTCGTCCGGGATAATTAGCCCAACAGTAATATTAAGATCTCCTGGTGGGAGAAATAAAAGTAGGGAAATAAATTGTAAAATTTCCTTTAAAAGTAAAAGTGTCCCTGCAGATAAAAGTTGGTGAATCTTCACAGCCAGTAATAATTAATTAGTTAACTGGTTAGTTAGAATTAGTTAGACTATAGTAATTAGAAGTACTTAGTGTATTTACTGGTTAGAGATTTAGCTTATATATTATTATATTGTCTAAAAAGTATGGCTGAGCTAGCAAAGTTTAGATCAGCTGCTGTGCTCACTGCGAAGGAGATGCGGATGGATGGTCAAATTTTAATTCAATACGTAACGACTGAATGTGATAAATATATTGAAAGGGAAGATAGAAAGGTAGCTGAAGAGAAGAGGTTACAAATTGAGGCTGATAGAGAAATTAAGAGGCTGCAGATGGAGGCAGAAGAAAAACGACAGCAAAGGGAGGCAGAAGATAAAAAGGCCGAAAGGGAGGCAGAAGATAAAAAGGCCGAAAGAGAGGCAGAAGATAAAAAGGCCGAAAGGGAGGCTGAAGATAGAAGGTTGCAGAGGGAGCACGAATTACGACTAAGGGAGCTGGAATTACAAGGCCCGGCCCCTGAAAATGGTGCCAGCCCTTTTGCCTCAGATGCTACGCCCAGTATGGGAGCCTCAAACTCAGCTATGGGGTTTCATTTAGACCATTTTGTTGAGAAAGACGATGACATAGAGGGGTACCTGGGACGTTTTGAGTTATTAGCTACTACATATGGGTTAGAGAGAGAGAGAGGTGGAGTTTAAAGCTATCACAGGGATTGAGGGGTGCTTCTTATGAAGTATTTGCCAAAATGAACAGGGAAGACCAAGACAATTATGACATGTTAAAGCAGGCTTTGTTATTAAGGTACGAGAAGAATGGTGAATTTTATCGTAAGAGATTTAGAAATGCCAAACTGTTGTCTGGGGAGACATACCACCAATTCTCTGCCAGACTAGAAACCTATTTGGAGAAATGGACGGCTCTGGGGAAGACCCAAGATCTTAAAGAAATGATCATGATTGAGCAATTGAGAGAGTCCATGGCTCCAGACATGAGAAAATTTCTCATGGAACAAGGTGCAGAGAAGTTGGGGGAAATTTTAAATGTTGCTGAGAGGTATCAGGCAGCTCCGGCAGAGGTAAGTGGTGCTAAGAAGAAGCACATAGACAATTTTAAAGCTCCACAGCAATTTAATAAATTTGATAATAGAGAGCAGGGAAATAAAGGTAGGACAAACTTTGAGCGGCCAAGAAATGACTATCGCGACAGAAACTCACAGTTCAATGACCAAAAGTTCAATGAAAGAAGACCGTTGAACCAAGGAAAAAGATGGTGTAAATGGTGCAAGAAGGATAACCATAACACCGAATTTTGTAGAAGGAAACCTTCAAACATTGCTGCAATGAAGTCGGGGACGCAAAGATTAAAAGGT